>KN883095.1:154297-165840 GCA_000934455.1 Apostichopus parvimensis | reverse complement strand
GTTCCTACGCCCTTGGTCTGGAATATATGAAATGGAAGACTTCTGTCATCTTTTACTTCCGTATTAACAATATAACAATATAAGAGATTGGGAATATCACGAGAAACAAGCTGTTTTTGTTGACCAAACCATGATAATATAATGACACATTCGCCGACGTCAAAAAGACTGTTCTGTTCTTACAATTTCTCATACCTGACTTTCAATATTACAAGACGCTGCTGCCTTGTATCACTAGTTATATTACAGGCATTTTTTTCCGTTATGAAATTTCTTAGATCGCGAACAACAAAGTAAGTGACACCCCCTTACAATGAAATCGTTATAGCATCACCGCCAACGAAAGGCTGGAGTCTATGCCCGAAAAATGCTAATTAATTTTTTACAATTTACAGTCCTTTTTTTAAAATCTTGGCATATATATGTATATGTATAATGTGGATTAGCTAAATGAATTGCCAACCTCTGTGATTAGGTGCTGATCCGTGCTTACTGGTAGATTAATTAAATATGTAGGTCTTAATGACCTACTGTTGCTCAACTTCGTTTTGGGGGGATAGAAGGAGATTAGATTACCACCACCCCTTCCCCTCATCCCTCCTACCTCCATCTCAAGACCACCTAAGTCACCATCATGTGTACAAACTTCACAAGCTACAGGACGCGAGTCCGTAAATTATTGGTGCTGCTCCAACTCAGAATTCCCGGGTATAGTCCAACTGTTCTTTTGTATAGTTATATGTGAAGTTAGTGTTAGTCCAACTGTTCTTCTGTATAGTTATATGTGAAGTTAGTGTTAGTCCAACTGTTCTTCTTTATAGGTATATGTGAAGTTAGTGTTAGTCCAACTGTTCTTCTGTATAGTTATATGTGAAGTTAGTGTTAGTCCAACTGTTCTTCTTTATAGGTATATGTGAAGTTAGTGTTAGTCCAACTGTTCTTCTGTATAGGTATATGTGAAGTTAGTGTTAGTCCAACTGTTCTTCTGTATAGTTATATGTGAAGTTATTGTTCTAATGGTTACTACAAACAAAAAATATTTAAATTTCTTCTTGCTAACTCAAGACTCTAGTGTGTTGTTATCACTTACAAATAAAAATTGTTTCATCGATTAAGTGATACTATTAGTCTTGAAGTCTGCTATTTAGGTCAAACATGGGGCTTTATAAGTTCCCAGGACATGACCGCAGACGTCTTTTTTACATCAAAACTTTCTTTGCGGTCATTGTGGCTGTATATTTGTGTAAGGAAAGGAAGTTTATACGCATGTGTCATGCATGTAAAAGTGCGATCGCTGTTAACCATTGCCCTATGGCTAAGACCATGTGTAGTATCTGTTCCCTTTCGAGGGGAATGGGTGATACACACCCGACGATGATCACACAGTCACAGTCCCGATGCAAGGGGACTGGTGTTGAGAGGGGATCAGTCGTTCGTTAGTTTGGTTTTCGTGCCCAGGTTCTTTCCTGGGCGACTTTTTCTTAAAAAGTATCATTGCCAGTTACTATCAATTAAACAACTTACCTATGAACATAAAACTTGAAACATAGAACATAGAACATGAAACATAAAACATGATACAGGGAGTATTCATAAAGCCGCAAAACCATCTAAAAGGTAAACTAGAATGTCAATGTTTCTTTTATAACCAAAAAGAAAAGAAAAACAAATATCAAAATCCATGTTGACTTCCGAAGTATCCTTCTTTTTGTTTCCCCTGTAAAGTTAACTAACAGAGTTGTACCGGAACAATATAAAGCTGACCTCTGACCTTTCTCATCACGTCTGGATCAGATAGATAGTAAACTGAAGGAGATTTTCCGATTTTTGAGTTGACATTTTTAGGGTCGATTAAGCCAGGTGGAAGCAACGATTTAATCCATCCTTGAATTATTGATGTATAATGGCAGTTTACAAAAAAAAAGTGACCTTTTGTATTTTATTTAGGTTTCGAAATGGACATTTCTCCAACTTATACCAAACCTTTCTTGAATGAGTAACTTAAAAAAAAAAAAAAAAAAGAAGTTGACTGTGGTGTTTGAATTTGTCTCTTGATTCCCAGTACCCAAACCGTCCCCACCCCACAAACAGAAAAGAAACAAAATATGTTCGTGTGTTAAGGTTAGATCACATCAAAATTTTTAACGAATAGCGTTTTTACTGTTAAGGTCTTATGCAAAATCTACAAGTTAGCTCAGTTATAAATTAAATCTACCCAATGTCAAGTAGACATATGCATAGGTGGGGTCTAATATGCATAATGAACTCATAAAGTGAAGCTATTTGCATAATCATCAATTAATGAAGTACCGTTACCCATGCAACACATTATTCCTAATCATGTTGAAGTTCCTTCAATATGTAAGTTAACACGTATATGATATATATAATATACATAATATTGTATATTATATATATATTTTTATGACGAAGAGCAACCATCAGTAATGTATTAAATCAGAAACAGCTTCAAATAAAGCGAGACAGATAAATAAATTAAAATATAGGCTTTTTTAATCCGCCTTATTAATGTCCGATTCGCGCATGGGCAAAAATACTTACATACTCTTTGCTGTTGCTTTCAGGCATATCTTACAAACAAAAGGAAACTTTAATCCGAATTTATCCAGATTAGATTAAGAGGCACATTCGAGATGATTGTTTATATCCCAGCAACTGGATGATGTCAATATCATGGGACCACAGTCACTGCTGGTATAGAAGCAATTGCGAAATCAGATTGACGTAATCCAACGCAGATTGCGTAATACCAAGTTAAAATCTATATAAAGTTTGTTTTAACCCATTGGATTCATCTTGATTACATGAGTGTTCAGTATTTGTTAAGATACGCAACAATGTCTGCCCTATTTCTTTTCCGAAGATGTTTCAATTCAGCCGATTAACACAGAGATTACTGTAACTACTGTAAATCTTAAAGTTTTGTACCACAGTAAATACTGGATCGTGCTGACAAATCTGATAAATCGGTAGCATGGCTAAGATCATGTATAGTATCTGTTCCCTTTCGAGGGGAATGGTGATGCACACCCGACGATGATCACACAGTCACAGTCACGATGCAAGGGGCTGGGGCTGAGAGCGGATCAGTCGTTTGGTAGTTTGGTTTTCGTGCCCAGGTTATTTCTTGGGCGACTTTTTCTTAAAAAGTATCGGTAGCATGTGCTATTAAGTTGGCAGTAAGAACTGAGGATATTTGTAATTCTAACAAATCCCAAACAACTGGATTTGTTGGAATTATATCCTCAGTTTTTACTGTAATCCTAATAGCACATGCTACCGAATTATAGCACGATCCAGTTTTTACTGCGGTACAAAACTGTAAGATTTACAGTAGTAACTGTGTTCCCTATGTGTATCGGGTGTTCAATTAGCTTCTTCTTTTTTGCCTGAATTCTGACTTTTTTCTTTTACTTCAACGCCTTCCTCCTCTTCATTTTTTGTCAAAAGAAGGAAATGTGGCTTAACCTGACTGTGGGGGTCGGAGGGGGGAGGGCGGGGCAGGAACTACATGTTAACGTTTTGTAGAATGATTTTTTGAATGGGTATTCCAATGTAGAGTGTAAGTCGGATAATTAACTTTGTCGGGGGTTTTTTGTTCACTATACCCTTTACCCAACTAAGGCTATATAATGGGATTGAAAGACTATTACTGGGGAAAAGGGAAGTAGCCGATTACGATAAGGAGAACTAAAGTTAGTTCACACAGGAACTATAATGCTTGTCACTTCGCTGTGTGTTTCAGTTGCCGATAAAGAAAACTGTTGATGCCATGTGATGGATAGTTGTCTATTTACAATGCTTTATCTTATGAGGGCATGAGGACATTAAAAATATAAAACAAATATATGCCGATGATTCCAGTGAAAGTCATACCAAGAGATTTTAGTACTTATGGAAAATAATATCTGAAAAATATGCTTAAAATATGCTTGAGATTCCTCTTCTCTTATCTTGATTGTTTGAAAATGCATTTAATGATATGGTTAAATTTCAATGAAAATTGTTTTTCAAAATTAAATTGCGTAATCTGACTAAATTGAAGAAACAAGAAAGAAAGAAAAGGAAAAACCAAATTTGATACAAAATAAAATGTAGTTGATTAAAATAAATCAATTCTTGTCATGTTTCTTGAGTTGTTTACGAATTTCACAACTTAAACTACGAGATGACGTCATACAAAACCAAAGAACAGAATTCCGATCAATGATTTTGATCAATTGATTTTTTTTATGAATTTTGATCAATTGAATTTTTTTATGAATTTTGTGATCAATAAATCATTTGATCATTTGAATCAATTGATGATTGTAACATTGAATTGAATCATTGAATCATTTGATTCATTGAATCATTTGATCAATGAATTTTTGATCAATTGAATTTGATCAATGATTTTTGTAATAATAATAATAATAATAATTTTCATTTTCATTTTATTTCTCTCTTTTTTTTAGAAGTATCTAGCCTAAAAGCTCTCACAATCTTATTCAACTCAAATGATCAGATAAAATGTGGAGGGGAAAAAAACAGTATTCGTTTAATTTTATAAATAAATCTATAAAATAAAAATAAAAAACTTTCTTCAATGTTTGGTTGTTTGATTTTTGACAATAATTTAGCTAAATGATCGGTATATTATAAACGAGCATTGTTTCGTAATCTAATCAATCTACCATGCGCTTAATTAATAGTTTAATTAAATATTAATTAGAGAGTGTTATATTCTGTTCTTGTTAATCTGCAACCATACTCTGCCAACATCGTCCTTTCTCATATAACAGCTTCAACGATACTCTCGTTTTCAGTAAAATTGTCTAATATTTCAAATTTCCCGTCCAGTTGATTAATTTACATTTGAATTTATTTGTTTTGAGATTTCATTATAGTCCTTGAAGTTACTTGTTACTTTAATTTATTAATTCGTTGCTTTCGTAAAGTATTAAATATAAACACATTTGTATTCACAATTTCCCTGATGATTTGTTAACGTTGTTTCTTCGTTGGTTATAAGAATTCTTATCTGAACCAACATTGCCGGAAAACACAGCATTGTCACATGTGACAGTAACCATGAATGTATTATTATTATTCCATAGTTACATATTGAATGGTTAATTAAACATGTACCTTGTTTCTTCAGTGTCATGTGAAAGAGAATTAGTTAATATATATATATTAACAAAATATGACCGAAAACTTAGATAACGATAAATGCAGTTATTTTTTCATACCTTGAAAAATGTACAATGATGGAACTTAATCGTATTTATTATTTCTATTTTGAGAAAAAAAAAGTAACTTATACTTCAAATTAACTGATGGAGAGTGGAAGGTGTTAAATCATTTTTACTTGAATATTATCTACAATTTGTAAATATAATATAATATATTATAAATTTATATAATATAAATATCGACACTTTGTCATAAGAGGGACGGGTAGCGGGGTGGGGAGGACCAGCTCCCATCGTTATTGCTAGCTATTATACTGAACCAAATGGCCGTGTGTTCCCGAGAGACGGAGGGCACCGCCAGGCCGTCCCTGTCAGTGATTGTACAGTCCGTTTTTGAATTGTCCTTCAAAAGGATCAATCCATGTGGGATATCCTATCGATATGTTGATCTTGATATATCATAATTTTGTAAACGAAGTTAAGACTTACCCATGTCCGTAGCTTTTCCTCTCAACACAGAGCTTACGAAATGCGTTTGAATTCCAATGATAATAAATAGTGCGGTACCGATAGAGAGTTTAAATTCCATTTTGTTCGAAGTTTTGTGGAAAACTTTTAGTGTTAAAACAGCACCCAATGATTTCACGAAGAAACAAAATCTATCTCGATTTTGATTTTGATTGTTTTGCTGCTTTTCAGTGATCTAAATCCATTATCCCTTTGTCCGTCGAAGCTTTGTTGGATGAATCGGCAGAAGGAAATAAAATAGTGAAAATCTCTAGAATTAACTCAATTTCGACATTAAACAATAAGTGTTACTACGAGTATCAGGTAACCAGTTTGACACCGAGAATAATGGGCGGCAAAAGATATCATTCAATTTCATATGACTACGTCGAGTTCAATTATGTTGGTGACCAGAAACTGGTGAAGAGAAATACACCAGATTATCAGCTATAATCATAGTAACAATCCTTTGACGTTAACAGGACGGTTTGGTGCGAAAGTTAACACAGGTGGTTATATTGATAATGTATCTCCTGTAGAACGTATACGTAACACATATATTATATATATATGTATATATAGTTGATTGTATTCCATAGACAAAACAAGATTTCAAACCGAGACAAAGATAGGTTTTCTTCTTCTTCTTTCCTTTCCTTTTTCTTCGTCTTTTTATTTGTATTTGTCTCTTTCTTTTGTCTTTTTCTTTTTTTCCTTGTCTTTTCCTTTGTCTTTTTTTGTTTTTGTTTTTGTCTTTGTTTTTTCATTTGTCTTTGTTCTTTTCTTTTTTTTTCTCTTTTTCTCTTCTTTTTTTTTCCATTCCTTTTTTTTTCTTTCTTCTCTTTTCCTTTCTCTTTTTGTCTTTGTCTTTGTCCTTGTCCTTTTTTCATTTTTGTTTTCCTATTTCTTTTTTTTTCTTTTTGTCTTTTTCTTTTTCCTTTTTTTTCTTTTCCAGTTTTTCCTTTGTTTTTTCTTTCTTGTCTTTGTCTTTGTCTTTTTCTCTTTCTATTTGTCTTTTCTTTTCCTTTTTCTTGTTTTCTTCTTCTTTTTCCTTATATTTCTTGTTCTTTTTGTCTTTTTCTTTTCCGTCTTTCCTTTGTCTTTTTCTTTTTGTCTTTTTGTCTTTCTTTTCCTTCTTTGTCTTTTTCTTTATGTCTTTGTCTTATGATATGTCGGAAGGGAACCTATTGAGAAGTGCATGCAATTTCAGTTTAGGTGGTACAACATAGTCACTTGCATTAAGTTTTATAACTGTCAATGTATTTTTAAAAATATCTAAAACAAATGTATGATTGCCATTACTAATGTAGTATCGGAATGTAGTCTGCTCTGACAGAAGCTATTCATGTGGTTTGTAGCATCAACATTAATGTTTTTGTCCAAAATTAATAAAGTAATACAAAGTTTTCTTCAAAGTCATACAAAGGTTTCTTCAAAACATGATAGAAATATTTAAATCATTACAGAAAATTCACGTTTCCATGGTAAAGAAAAATCAGTAAATCAATACCTAAGATCATTTCACTAATTAATATTATTAATTATTAATGATTCCATTCCACGATTCTTAACATTTCGTTTCCATAGCAACTACTCGTACTTATCATTTTCATTTTTTACTACGGTGTTTCGTCTTCAATACTTGTAGTGTAACTTGACTATACTCCAAGCTAATGAAGTAATGTATATATATATGGAGATCAAACAACCCCATAGCATTGCAAATTCAACACAGTCGAAGTCTCCTAATCTATGAAAAGAGTGAACAAATCATAAATAACGTAAAAATTCAGGATTCAAACCTATTTAATCGTTTCTTTGCCATGAAAACGCAGATAGCAAGAGGAGAAGAAGGACCACTGATCATGCGAAAGAGAAAAACAGGCTAAATATAGCCTATTTATTTGCTAGAATGGTCACGTCGTTTTTCTACGTTCTAGTGTCATCAATGTAATGGCATACCACGCTGGGAAAATCTTACAATCTGTTGACATTTTAACCAATCAGATACGAGGATATCTTACTCGTGGTCGATACTTCCGGTATTTCAGGAAAACAGAATGTTACTGCAGTGAGTTTACAACGTTACAATAGTAGCAAGAGAGTGGCATTTCTGACAGGCTGGTGGACAAATGACGGGAAGTCCTGGCGGAAAGTCACCGAGATATATTGGGGGAAAGATAAACCTCCATTCATAGCAAGCGGTTCCCTTTCGTGGTAAGAATTGCAGAGGAGCATAAAACAACTAAAAATAAATAGACATGCCAGTACGTCATGATATACGCTACTACAGTGATTGCACGTGGGCGCAATGTATACAGCAAGCACGAGGAAAGACGTGTGCAATGGTTACCCGATTGACAGTTAAGAGGCCTATGCATGAGACATCCAGATGTGTGTGTGTGTGTGTGTGGAAATATTACTGAAATATGACATTTGAAATGGTATTAAAAGTTGGTTTCGTTACGCATGACGTAACACTCTATGTGGCATGAACACCTTAGCCTACGATAACTGGAGGTGGTCTTGGTCATTTCGTGGTATACACGTATATATAAGTGACAACATCCAAATGGACAGCAAACATAGCCAGATCATCATTGCGTTCCAGCTGGACTAGTACGGGGTGGTCAAGTGGGACTCAAACGGCATTGTCCTGACACCCCTCCCCCCTCTTCATCACACGCCTCCCTCCCTACCCCTCCCCAACACTCCACCCCCCCCCCCCACTCCGTACCACATTTAGAACTTACTGGCAAAGTCTGGTTCACCATCTCAGTGAGAACATGCAATTCCAAGTTAAGTATGTATGACGTCACATATAGGCTACGTGAGTATTAATGTATCAAGTGTGCGGAATAGGGAGTGGGGAGTGGAAGGTGGTATGCGGGATGGGGTATGGGATTGACTTTCTGTGAAAAGAAACATTTGGACATATGACTGTCTATTTTTACTGAAACTGGATCCAACCAATTGTATCGTTAAAACAACTGAAAGATTATTCCAGCTGGTTTGGGGATCAATACATACACGTCGTTAGTAACTTAAAATAACTCCATTCTTTTTGAGAGTGGGTGGCGAAGTTTTATCCATTTTCCTTTTTTTCCCCTTCTTCTTCCGTTAAAGTTGTTTTCCTCTTTCTCCTTCCATTTCCTCGTGAAGTGGACTTAGGCAAGTCTATTGTTTAACTAACTACCATCTTGCCATGATTCATATATTTTGCTAGGCTCCTTAATTTTTCCCTATCTACGGACTCGACAATAAACAAACTTCAGTCAAAGAAAACAGGGCAACGATTTTAATGCGATATGAGTAGTGTGTAGTGCAACTGAACCGAAACGCTATACATGGCGTCATTTCATCCATGGTAATCGGACCATTAGTTGATAATGTTAGGAATAAATTCGTAACAGCTTGACTTCTCCTCCCCCCCCCCCTAATCCTCCCCGGAGACAATTATGGTCAGCAGGGCCACTTTTTGCACTCTCCGTTTTAACTTGCCAAATATGCTAGAATATCAAATATTGGTCACACACATGCTCAAACTTCGATACGGGTTTTACTGCCACTACTGCGATAATTTGTAAGTGGTAGGCCTATGTTGCTCACTTAGACATTTATTTGACGAACAGAGCCCTCATATATACCTGGAATTATATGTAGAGCCTTCTAGCAGTTGTTAGCATGCTAAATTTGGTCCACAATAATGATGACCTTTTCAGTAAAAAGCTTATTACGAAAATGAGAATTCTCCTTTTTTTTCATCCCATATTTTTATCCGGCCCTCTACATATTTCCCCTGTCTCCCTATAATTAGCCCTGGTCACAGGAGCTTTAATCTCCTTGACCACCTGACCGTTCCTCTTCTCGTCAAGATTGGAAACCGAGGCAATAGTCTCAACTGTCTATCAGATAAGTTAGCACTTGAGTTCAACTACTGGCGATCAGGGTTGGAGGACTCGAATCGGGACACGGACTCGAATCCACATTTTCTGGACATCTCTGGACTCTTAACTGGTTCAGACTCGGACCCTAGGGGACTGGGACTTGGCTCGGACACGAGGCCTTCCGGATTTGGACTTGGCTCGGACTCGGACCCTTCTGGACTCGGACTTGGTTCGGACTCGGACCTTCTGGACTGGTACTTGGCTCGGACACGAGGCCTTCTGGACTCGGACTTTACCCGGACTCGAACCCTTCTGGACTTGGACTTGGCTCGGACTCCGATTTTGGCACACTCGACTCCAACCTTGCGAATGACGATAACATTCGGCGGGGTTTAGTTTCATTTTCAGTGTGATGTTTTTTTTCAATAGATCAAGAGTGTACGAGCTACCGGAAACGATAGAACAACAACCACCGTGGGAACACGAAAGAGTTAAAGAGTTTATTCAACCTGTTTCAATCTGTTATATCCGTACAACTATAGTTATGATAAAACAATAACATGGATTAAAAATAGTTTTATGGTGACTTATTGCAATGTAAACATTTTGGTGTTCCTTTTTACAAGTGAAACGTACAATTTTTCAAGAAATTCAGGTGTTCTGAAGATGTTATTTACTCTTTTGCCCTTGAAAGGTATTAACACATTGTCAAGGTTCCTATTAGAAAAAAAAAACAATTAAAAAGAGTGTCTATGATGAAAAGCTGATTGCTGGATTTTGGGGGCTAAAATGCTCATGGCATACATTGGTACCCTCATTTATGGAATGACCCTCTTCTAAGATACCGACTGAACTGAAATTGTCAACATGGTTTTTCAACAGAATGTAGTGGCAGAATGTTCATATTATTACGCTTAAATGTATACATCACCTGTTATAACAGACTTGTGTATGTCTCTTTAAAAAACACATGAAAACATGGTCAGGATGTCTTGACTATTTTAAGACACAGAACAGAAGTCATACATTGAAAACTTTATATGACCCTAAAAAGCTACATCGGAACCTAAAGATATGGCGCTATGCTGCTTTGTTACAAAATAAGATAATTTTGACATCAAACACAAAACACTGGACCAAACTTTAACGCAGTACATTTCAAGAGACAAACGTTTGTTTTCTGTGTCAAAATTTGGTGGAAATCGCTTGATTTAATGGCTAATATTATAGAAATAACCTGGAATTCGTTTGATAGGATTACAATTCAGTATTCACATTATAGGACGCGCGATTTATCTAGAGGGTGCAGCAAAAATATTTTCTCCTTTGAGGGAATTTCCCGCAACAATTTCTGGTATTTCCTGCAACTTGCACCATTACTGTAGTTACAAAACTTGCCAATAACAAGACGGATATTAAAAATAAATTTGTTGCTTTATTTGTAAAGAGTAATATGATTAATCACATCTTTTCGTAAAAGAAAAATACTGCAGGCTTCATTAGTGCGGCAATGCATAGTGTGTATAAGTCACCATGTGGTCTGCACTGTACGGGCATATGTACGTACATCTAACTACTAACATCGTGAAACCCCCCCCCCCCCCCCATCGCCACCCAACCCCCAAAATTTGAAAATCCCCCCCCCCAAGAAAAAACTGACTGGGGAATTCCCCCTTTTTTAACATCCTATCGGTAACACTGTTAATATTTCGATTTACCAATAGAAAATGTCAATCCTCATGCAAGTAACCCTCCTGTCCCCCTCATTCCCCCTCCTTCCTCCAATCTACTTATGTTGCCGCCTTTAACTCCTCCCCGGTACCGACATAGACGCACATGGAGTGTTGCGCCCATTAAAATTTCTTATTTTAGTCCTGAATAAGTCAACCCCTAATTACAAGCCCATAGTTAACATCTCGCATTTAGACTATCGCATAGTGTGTGTATATAT
>KN883095.1:108867-136789 GCA_000934455.1 Apostichopus parvimensis | reverse complement strand
ATTATTATTTGGTTTCCCTCGGTTTTGTACATTTTCTTCTAAATCAGTCAGATAGCATTGATTTTGCCACAGTTGCTTAGAATTGTGATAAAATGATTGGTTTTTCACTGTGGAACACGAAATGTACTCGAATGGCAAATTTCTAGGGCTTCTAAAATACTTTAGTTACAAAAGTGATTGACAATCCAAGGTTCTTTATTCAAGCACCATCTTTAAGAACCACTGGTGACCATAAATCAAACTATCTAGCAGATTTTAGACTTGAAATATGGTTTTGTTTTTTGTTATTTCTGTTATTTCTGCTCGACACTTTAAGGTCCTTGTGCAAGCACCATCTTTAATAACCACTAGTGACCATAAATCAAACTATCTAGCAGATTTTAGACTTGAAATATGGTTTTGTTTTTTGTTATTTCTGTTATTTCTGCTCGACACTTTAAGGTCCTTGTGCAAGCACCATCTTTAATAACCACTAGTGACCATAAATCAAACTATCTAGCAGATTTTAGACTTGAAATATGGTTTTGTTTTTTGTTATTTCTAAATTATCGCTAAAATTCAAATATACAAATTAGACTGATATTGACTTTGTTAGGAATAACAGAAAATTCTCGTAAATTTTGTGCAACATTCTCTCCCAATGTATCAGGTTATTTCTTATTACTAAAAGCTTTAGCTGTAAATAAGGGGGGATGGGAGGGGACATGGGGAACAACAGGGAGGGACAGGAGGGGAGGGGGTAAAGGATAACCTGTTACAACCTACATGCGACTACTTAACCAGAAAATTCAATTGTTCAAATGATAAAAGGTCTTTCGTTCTATAAATTACTTTCTTTTGCATAATTTCCTTGTCGTTACAATCCTACTTTGTAAAGCAACAGCAGGCATTAAAAATCAAGGCATGTATGTAAGATAAACTGAACTTATACATCTTTGTAGCACATCATCTACACGCAAGAATAGAGGGAAAAACCCCATAGAAGAAAACCAATAGAAGAAGAAACAATAGAAGAAGAAACAATAGAAGAAAAAAACAACAGAAGAAAAAAACAATAGAAGAAAAAACAATAGAAGAAAAAACAAAAGAAGAAAAAACAATAGAAGAAGAAACAATAGAAGAAGAAATCAAAAACAGCACATTGATGATCAAGGCTAACTTCAATTCCAGTCTGCATTCTTAGAAATTGAGTAAGACTAAAAAAACAATAGCTAATTGTCAGAAATAGACCTGGGGTGATGTGATAGCTACAATCAAGACCCTAGCTGTACTTTACTTTCTTCTTTGTTTTCTTTTGTTCTAAAAAGAACGTTACCATCACGATCAAGAAGATGAGGATGACAATGGAAGCAAGGAAAAAGGTCTTGGATTCAAGCCCTGTCCAGTTTACGTTGTTCTTCATCTTCCCACTCAGGGCAATCCATCAAACTCTTTCCCAACCCAAATGGTCTCTCAGTTTAAGTGAAACATCACTAAACCATTGAACTATCACTGACCATTAATAAAGCCCATCAGACACAAAGTGAAATCTAAAAGGCCGCAGACGTCTCATGTACGTGCGACTCTCGTTACGGGCTTACGTGGCAGCTCACTATCGCCAGAATGACCGTACGATTTAAAGGTACGCATTCGGCGAAAAATATCGAGTGTCGAGGGACATCTCTCGACGGCCTGAAATGTTGAAGAGTAGTGTCGAAAAGTGTAGAACACACAATTAGACCTCTGGGCCCTTTAAGGGTTTAATACGATTAAAGAAACTTCTTACTTGGGTCGAAATTAGATTTTTACTTTTAGATTTTAGTTTTAAGATCAAGGTCTCTTATAAAAATTACATAACAATTAATGTCGGTCATTTATTACTTTGACTTTGCCAATTTTTCATTTCAAAACAGTAAAATGAAAGTCAAAATGTGTTTTTTTTAAATAAAAATTTGGCCGATTGTAAAAAAAAACTGAATTGATTCTGCATGATTTAAGAAACTGTTTCCACACGAATTATCAACTTGCCAAGCTACCTCAGTCTAGCCGTGGGCGATTTCTCATTCAAAATCCATTGAACCAACACAAGCTTTAATAAGAAGCGAACCAACGGATTTGGTCGTTGACTTAGAGTTGTTAGATTAAAGCATCCTTTCCCCCAAATTTTGGTTTCATTTTCAAATCGGTTATCGACAACCCTCGAACCGTGACACTCCAAAAAGCTACCACTATTCAGAAAACTATTTTCACATCTTAGAATCTTGTCAATACCTGTTAGTCACAAGTTTTCTGCATTTTGAATGGAACTAATATTTACAAGCTGCATGGTAGTGTCTTGTAGGTTGGTCTAAAAGTTTGGCACGCAACCGAAACTGCAATGAGATTCTGAACCCAACCGGGACAAAGATAAATGAATAAATACATAAATAAACGCTGATTCAAAATATTCCTTAATACACTTATTATCAAACTATGACCAAACTTTTATCAGCTGCATTTTCAAGATATCAAGGTTTTTCCTTTTTTTTGGGGCTTTTTCGGGCTAGAGGAATGTCTTGCAAATCTACCGGTCGAGGAGAATTCTAACAAACAACAGAACTCACGCAAACCCTGACTTTGTCCGTTTCCTGAAATTTTGGCGAGGCCATTTAGGACTTCTCAGTCGGCCTTCGTCTTGGAATGTCTGCCGATCGTGAGGTCTATTCTACTCGCGGTCAGTAGGAGACCGAGCTTGACCAGGCTACAGGTCAGCACGATGAGGAATGTCATTGACCAGTCGTACATGGACGATACAAAGCTCAACGGGAAACCGGCATTAACAGAACCGACTGAGGATATAAGGTGAAAATAAAACGATACATTCTCCGAGAAATTGGAATTAAAGCGACTGATCGTCGGTTATACGTTTATGGAACTCGAAAAGGGCAAACTTATTTCGTTGCTAAGTTTAATGTAAGTTAAGACAACAACGTAAGTTTTGACAAGGGAAGTTTAGACATCAACGTGAGTTTGAGCAACAACGTGGTAAGACAGCAGCAACAACTTTAGTTTAGACAACAACAAACTTAGTTTAGACAACAAAATAAGTTTGCCCTTTTCGCATTCCATATACGTTGCCCTCAAAATGAACAAGGATTATTGACGGCAGCAATAATATTGTAACAAAATACGACCCCTTGAAACTCACTGATTACGTTTGACAAGATTTTCAGATATTGACCACTGCTGACCCTCAAAATGACCTATGACCTCTAACTTTTTGGGGTGGCGATCGGTAGTCTGGCGAGCACAGATATTAAATGCAATAATGGTTGCTTCCTTACTGGGACTTACATTTAAAGTCCACGGTATGTTTGCGGAGATTCCAAATAACATTTGCAAAACTTTCCATGAAAACACATGATTTCATGCAAACTGTAAGAATGGCAATAGTTATACAAACAGCACTGCTAACCTTAAATGACCTTTGACCTCCAACTTTTGGGTCATTATACATAGTTTAGCAAGCACAGGCTTAAACTGGAATCATATTTGCCTTACATTACAAGTTTGCCGTATGTTAGCGAAATTCCGAAGGACAAATTGTAAAACATTACAGGAACACAGGATTTCATGCAAAATGTGAGGAATGGTATAAAAATACTAAAAAAAAATTTTTTTTTTTACCATTTCCTGCTAGGGCTGCTATGGCATGAGCGGACCCAGATAGATAAGCCGGGGAGTTCTCTATCACCAGCACACCATTCAAGGAAACGTTTCCGTAGACGCAAAACCCGAGGACAAATGCACAGATCAGAATGAAGTACTAGAAAAGAGAGACGAGAAAGAAAAAAGAACCAATGTGGAGTTTTCCTGTACTAAGGCTGACAATACAGTGTATTTCAGGGATGGGTCTGTTGTACTGTGAATAAAGTTTAAAGTTTGGATGACTGAAAGAGGAGGTGGAGGAGGAGGTGGTGGAGGAGGAGGAGGAGGGGGTGGAGGAGGAGAAGGAGAAGGAGGAGGAGAGGAGGAGAAGAGGAGGAGGAGTGAAGGAGGCGGAGGAGGAGAAGGGGGAGGAGGAGGCAGAAAATATCTGTGTTAGGCATGGATGGTTCTTTGAACAGAAAACTTCTATAACGACGTATCACCATCTTCATTTTCTCTCATTTCCGTGAACTATATTAGCTTCCAGATAAATTGAAACCAACAAGGTTTTCTCTTCTTGAAAGCAGATCATTTTTGGTATCAATTTTTTGGGAAAAAAGTTTTCAACAGGACCCAATATGTGGTATAAACAACCTGATCAAAAAAAATTATAATAATAAAATATAAATAATAAATAATTACAAAAATTAATAAAAAAAGAAAAGAAAAAGGAAGCCAAGCCAAACTAGAATATATATGAAAACCCGAAATAAACATAATGAAAGCTAATGGCGGTAATTCAAGAAAGAAAATGATTATGGGTTTCATGTGAACCAATCTACCGCTGTGTGGGATGATGTGGCCAGTAGGCTAATCATGTACAGGATAACCAGACTGTCCCATAAGGACCACAAGGCTGGCACGCACACAAATTTCATAAGGCCTAACGTCGTTTAGATGCATTTCTCCCACTGATTGCTGTGCTTCCCATACCCTGCATGTAAGACGATGAGAAAACAACGCTGCATTGTACTTAATGACCGACCGTTAGTACTCCCCCACCCCCCTCCCCCCCTTCCATCTTAGTTACTTTGGGGTTGGGGGTGATTTTCTCCATTTTAATATTTACCTGTGGAGTCTGTGGTGTGGTGAGTTTGAGTAAATAAAATTGAAGACAGATGCTGACGAGGACTATCAGCAGCAGATACTTCAGACGGTGGCTGCCGGTCTTACGTTTCGGACCCTGGATAGGAGGAAAGAGAGAGAAGATGAGAGGAAAAAAAATATTACGTAACATCGACATCTGGCAACCGAGAATAAAACCTGTGCATGTACATGAAAAAATAGTGCAAGAGAGTCAAGCAAAACATTTCCAAATATTTGCGGAAGAATTTTACGGCACAGAAGCTGCTCTGTTTTCACAATGTTTTACCAATTTTTTTTTGGTGGTGGGGAAGGGGGGGGGGAGAATTTTGGTATTTTTTTTTAACTGGCACCTAAATATTGAATGCCTATCAAATACAGACTTGAAACCACAAAACAGCCACTCTGCATGCAAGTTATATCTTCTTCATTCTTTTCTGATATTTTTCTATTTGGCATCTAATACTGGAGGAGAGACAACAGCGACCAATCTCTACAAAGAAGATACATACTTAGTACTCACTATGGCAACCATTCTCTGCAAAGAGGATACATACTTAGTACTCACTATGGCAACCATTCTCTACAAAGAAGATACATACTTAGTAATCACCGTGGCGACCATTCTCTACAAAGAAGATACATACTTAGTAATCACCGTGGCGACCATTCTCTACAAAGAAGATACATACTTAGTAATCACTATGGCAACCATTCTCTACAAAGAAGATACATACTTAGTAATCACCGTGGCGACCATTCTCTACAAAGGAGATACATACTTAGTACTCACTATGGCAACCATTCTCTACAAAAGTAAAAACTTAGTACTCACCATGGCGACCAATCCCTGCAAAGAAGACACAAACTTAGTACTCACCACAGCAACCATTCTCTGCAAAGAGGGTACATACTTAGTACTCACCATGGTAACCATACTTAGTACTCACCATGGCAACCATTCTGTCTGTTATGTAACCACTGGCGATGCAACCTATCGTCCCTCCGACATTATATGCACTTGTAAAGCCACTTCCTGCAATGCAAAGTGTAAGGTGATAATCTTAATTCCTTCAAGTAAATGAGACCGAAATCTGAAAGAATCGGATATATTAATGCACTGACACTTACTGCACTAATACTTAAGACTCTGTTATAACACAGTGTCTTTTCTTATAAATGGAATTTGAGTAAAGTTATGACCATCCAAATTAGTTTCAGTTGTTTTTGTCTTTTCCCTCTCATAAATATGGAAAACCAGAAGGTAATTTCCTGACCTCTTTCTGGTATGTATCTATAAATGAAACTTGAAGCTTGTGAACCCTGGTTTAATACACTGTGTGCAAGCTACTATGGGTTCTGAATGGAGCAAGCATGCCCCCCTACCTCCCCCTTTACCCCTAACTACATTAAAACAATGGTCGTATAGCAATTATTCTTTCTAAAAATGTTTCATGTTCAGTTGTTTAATACATTATTTACTGTGCACTTAACTCCTCATAGAGTCCAATCACTGGAATTTAAGATGCATTCCACTTGTTGAATATATATTACTAGATATTGAAATTGTCCCAGAGTTTCATCAGATCCTGGTCAAGCTGTGTTAAAAAAATTGAAGTTGAAGGATTGCAGTCTTGTTCAAGGTCAAGGCACCCTCACACGACTTTACAACACCTGACCCCCAGTCATTGGTAACTTGTCACACTCCACCCACCAAAGCGTGCAATAATTCAAACAACAATCCCTGCTGTGCCACTACAGCCCACCACATCTCCGTGTCCCCCACAGGACTTCCCCATAGGGTCGAACCACAAACCGGCGTATGCACATGTAGGAACTTACATCTAGGTGCCTATTTATGCACCTGGATGAAGACAGGTAATGGAGATGATTAAGTGCCTTGCCCGAGGACACAACATAATGATCTGGCCAGGACTTTGAACCAGCAATCCTTTAGATCACCAGTCCACTGCCTCAACCACTTGACCACAATATTCCCCCAAAAATTGTACATAATGATGTATATCACACATTGCAGAATGTGAGGGATTAGTTCAACAATGAACACCTCTATCAGTGGATCATAAGAGATACCGGTTGGATCTGGTTCTCCCAGAAATGCTTACCCAAGGCAGTGGAGAATCCCCTGTCTTGTATGAGGAGAAGTTGAGCCCATTCTTGGAAGGCACCAGCTTGGAGATTGCAGCAAAAGAAGATGAGGCTTATAAGCCATAAGAACGGACTCCTCAAAACGTCTTGCATAGTGGACCTAGAGTGAACATTATTATTGCTTTGTTCTAAATGAGGAAGATAAACCAAAAACAACAAGATTAGCATCAGGGATGTGCTCACGCTGGGCGGCACTGGGCGGTCCCGCCCAGCACTAAAAATTACCGCCTGACACTGTCTTAAAAATCTTGAATACCGCCCAGCACAATTTTCATCTAAAATCCCAACATTCCTAACAATATATTCAACATAAATTGAAAAAAAATTTAAAATGTAAATTGTTAGCAAAGCTAGTACTTGTGTATGTGCTTAAAAAGCTACACAAGTGGCAGCATATGACATCTGAGCACCTTCAAAAATCGAAAAATTTCTCAAAGGGGACCCCTCCCCCAGGACGGCGATAAGTATACCCGGCACTCAGGAAATCCTGGGCACATCCCTGAGCATGATACTGAAATTAAGTTTCTCTACAAATAGTTTCAGCGAAAGCTAAATCTTCTTGAACTACTATCCTGGATTTTACAGTGTTTAATTTTTCGGGCTTTCATAATTGGCCTATTACCTATTTAAGTCAAGACATTGGCTTGCGTTATGCATCCAACCAATGTTTGCGCTTCAACTGTGTCGATGGACACTGACGATTGTGTCTGAAGTTTTCATTCACCCGATAAACGTAAATAGTCAAAATTTTGGCAAACAGAGAATGTCCTCAAGATTGTGTGAGTGTTAGCTCAGTGGTTAACGCCGGTGCCTTCCAATCATAAGGTCCCCGGTTCGAGTCACTCCATATTAATGTTTGTCATCCAGTTACAGAGTTGTTGACAATTGACAATTCATAATCATGGACGTTAAATATGAATGTAAGAGACTGACTTCAGTCAGCTTGCGGCTTTGAAAAGCCAATTAGGCTTCTTCGCGAGTTCCTGCTTGCAGGAGGATCTAAAATACATACAAATACATACATACTATGCCTGTACACAATAGTACTAAAGAGATTGCAGGGGTAGGGATAACTGAATTTATTGTCTGTAACAGAATACATAATGTTGTTTAATCACTTTTTGCAACTTTAAAATATTATTCTGGTTTCTCATTAATATTGAGCTCATATATATATACAAACCTATATTGCTGCCACGTGAACTATTTGACTGTATGATCCCGTTGATTTTCGTCCCGTTCATCGCTTTCTCCCCGTTCGTCTGATTCGATCCGTTCGATCCCTGCTTTCTATTCCCTGCTGCGATCCCATTGGCGTCTCCCCGTCCGCCGTCTTCGCTATCCGTATCTTTGAGGATCGGCGGTGATCCCACGTCCGACGGCGAGTTCTTTATGAACGTGTACGAGAAGAAGGACAACATCACACAGGAACAACCTGCGGGGAAAACGTGGCAGCACAGAATATCAAATCTGAGAGCAGGATTTTTTTTAACTCAACATGTAAAGAGGATCTGTTTTGTCATTCTAAGAAGGTCGTCTAGTATTCGTACCATCAAGGAAGACCATTTATTCCAAAAGAGATATTGATGTGGTTGATATGACCAGTTAATTATCGAAATCAAATGTAAACTGATGGATGTAGAGTTTTGATTCCGTTTAATCTGCTGAATAGTTTTTAGTTTGGTATTTTCCAAATGGTTAGGAAGCTTATTTGAAACCCCCCTCCTTGCCCCACCCCCCCCACCAATCCATGTGATAACACATCTTGGATGAACACCAGGCGTTCTCTTTGGCATGAGTGTTTATAAAGTTACGAGACAGGCCTGTGATTGAAGAATTCATTCCTTCTATCCCTTACAACCAGTTAACGTCCCCATCCGGTGGACCGGTGTGTACCTCACCATCTGCCCACTTTCTCAAATAACGTTCATCATCACTGCTATTGTAAGAAGTTGTATTAATGCCACTGAAGGACAGGAAGAAACCACTTTCCCAATTCGCAATCCAGAAATTATCAAATCAACATCATCACAAAGACTCCACTTTATAACCGCAAATTTAAATACTGTTGGTCAAGGGATTCTGAATCGTGGTGAGGATTTTTGGTCTTGTGAATAAGGAAAACCACCAGGAATATTTGCATACCATCATCCACGCTGCTTAGGTACCAGTCAGAGAGAAACAGACTCTCCCTCCCTTACAGAATGCACAAATACGAACGCACGAATCAAAACTCAAACATGACAAAACCATAAAAAAAAAAAAAAAAAATTTAAATTTAAAAAAAAAGAAAAAAGGGATACCTGTTAGGGTCATGACAGAACGCCATCCGAGGTGGTGGGCAGCGAGGGTGAGTACCAAGGGACCTGCTGCACCAGATAAATTAGAACTAGCAGAGAGAAGGCTCCACCATGTCCCTAGCTGAGATGGAAGGTACCACTGCCAAGATAGAATGGTATACAGTACCATCGCACTGTCGTCATTGAACACTAGGGAACTTCATGTACACATTCAACTGAAATCTATCTTGTACAAGTATCATGTGTACATTATAATGTATCTACTTCTGAAGGTGCTAAACAGTGTTTGTCACCTGTGCTTTATTGGGTGATTGGGCCTGCTAATACTGTAGGCCTACTTCACAACATGTGTGTTTATAACAGTGCAAAGGCAGTATTTGATGATAATGATAATAATAATCATAATAATAATAATAATCAGCAGTTTTTTTTAAGACTGTTAAGCGACCACATATGTGGGAGAAACCCGCAAGGGCTTATGGATTACAACTTACACTTTGGGTGGCTTCCAATTCAAAGCAATTAGTTTGTCTTGAAACTTTGAAAGATATTTTGACAAAAATTGTCTCCTTCAAATTGCTTCAATAATTACAGATCAGCTCATGGTACAATTATGATCCACAGTCTGATACTGTGCAGATTGCCACATTTTGCGGTCCCAACTAGATAGAACCAATATTGGACTTTCTATAATATTCAAATTCTATATAGCGCTTTATACCAGCAATAAGTCTCAAGGCACTTTACAGACATTTTATTAACCATGCATGGTCAATGATAACCTGTCCCAGAGGCAATCCATCCAGGCCGATATGACCCAATGACCAGTTACCTCGCAGGCACCCATTTTACCCCGGGGTGGGAGAGAGGCAATTGCGATAAAAGCATCTTGCTTTTAGGACACAACTTAATCAACTAGGCAGGAATCAAACCAGCAATCCTTGAATCACAAATTTTGAAACTTGAAGATTTTCCAACCTTCGCCTCATTATCTGAACTAAACTTGGAGTGATCGAGCCACAGATGAACCGCATTATTATAGAGTTTTTAGTATCGAAAAGAATCAAGAATTTTATCAAAATCTACACACACAAAAGAAAGCTGCATTGAATTTGTATGTGATGCAATAGTTTACACAATATTTTGGTATGTTGCAATGACGACTTTATCATATACTGATATGATAATAACACATATTTTTACGTCTCATATCATGAATAGTGGAATTCCTTTACCCGCATATTCAGTAATTATATAGATGTAAGTTATAATGCTATTCTTGTTTGTCGTAGATAAGCAGCTTCAGTTTTTATTTTTGATTATCACCATTTTGTTCATTTTCATACAATATATAGTATTTTTCAGTATAATATTGTCCACCACGCTCTCTAACACGAACGCTCTCTCTATTGGTTTTGGGCGGTGCTGGAGATCCACACTGTAACTAGTCCCGTTTTTTTTTGTTTTCTTCCCTAGTTCAGTCACCGACTCAAAATCACTGTGTCACCCCACAAAGGGATAAAACCTGTCAAACATTGTCCTTCACATTACTATGAAAATTCCTCGACTAGAGTCAGGACTCTCATCTACGATGCCGACACGGAACACTTACGAGAATACAAAAACATAATACAAGATCTGAGGAAAGACTTTCTGGAGATTCCTTTGCATCACAAAGTTTTACTCACCTGTTTGAGTAGCTTCGTACACGGTGGCCAACCGCATCCCTGTCCTAGGCCGTTGAGGAACCAGATGACCACAAACGCGGCCACCGAGTAGGAATTGGCGAACACTACGGTCAGGATCCCCACCACGATCAGTCCGCTCGTCAAGAGCAGATGCGGTTTCATCTTGTCGGATAATACTCCGCATATGAATTTACTGAGGCAGTAGGCTAGGTTGAGACTGCTGCTTATGATACCTGCAAAAGGGAGAGAAGATGGAGGAAGAGAGGATGAGAGGAGAAGGAAAACCAGTCAGCCGACGGAGTAAAACAACGTCCGAGACGAACAACTCTCTGTTCGGACGACCATAAAGTGGCTTAGGAGGTCGTCCAGTGGATGACTAATTGATTTACTGTACAGTACATCAAATTCAGATTTTCAGTGTAACTATTAAACTGTACTATTAAACGGTCCCCCCCCCCAAAAAAATCAATTGGTATCACCCTCCATCACTTTGGAGATACTGAAAATACAATAAAAGTGGTAGGACCTATAATCCCACCCAAAGGGTAGCTCTTTACTGTCCCAAAGTTGGTTTTTCTATTCACCAAACCCTCGCATCTTGCCGCCTACAGTGTCCAAATTGGACATTCTTTGATTTTTTGTTTTTTCTTGTGTTTAATCACAGTAAAATTCAGACTTGTAACCAATTTTGCTGAACATTTGGACTATGACCAGAAAGTACCGTAAGGCTTGGTTGTTCTAGGGACTACCAGAAGAAAATCCTTCATGGCCTCAAACGGCCCAATCGACACCTGTTTTTATGTACATGAGGTAAGACTTTCAGTTTATACTGAAGGCGACAAAAAGTGTACAGACACCCTGACAAAATATGCGAGCTACAGTAGGATCAGGACATTAGAAGAATTCAATTTAAAATGGACTACAGGTATTTTTTTTCACAGGTTTGATAATATGTCACTTCCGGCTGGCAAACTCTCATCTTGTCTCTGTTGTTGTCAGGAACTCAGGATAATGAAAAAACGTGTATAATACTTGTGACGGATCTACAGTAAATGCTCTATAAAAATAACTCTATAATTTCTGAAAGCCTAATATACACCCAAAGACCACATCATTAGTTCAAAGCGGTGTTACCACTTGTAAATTTCAGTATATACTGAAAGAAGAAAAAAATCAACTAACAAGCTGTGCAAGTCTTGAATATCATAGGAGGCGGTTGTCATGGGGACTACAGTAGATATATTGTAAAATGTCTCACCAATTTTCCTTACTTCATTATTTTTATCACAGATTTTGAAAACAATATCGGTAAGTGCCTGGATTTTATCTATTACATTCATTGGTACCCGCCACTGTTGTGTACATATATCTGTTCATGTGCTGGCGTGATATTTAACGTTGAAATCAAGCAGCATCGTATCTGATCTGTAAATTCTGCTGGTAAAAACTTGCCTTGATAGGCTGATATATACTCTATGGTATAATGTATGCAAAATTTGCTTTTAGACTGCTCTATGTTTTATCTGCTTTACCTGCATGCTCCACTGCTCTCTGATCCCTGGGTTCAGCTAACTTTTTAAGTAAATACACCTCCAGCTAAAATATATAAATTTGTAGTATATATATACCTTGTAGGGGCTGTCTTTCTCTGTACATACATAAATTGTAATTTTTGTGTGTGTCTTTTAAGCCAAATCATTTTCTATCACACACGCTGTTTCATGCAAAGTGAAACTTCCCCCTTCCCCTTACACCCCCACCAAGGGTTGAAATAAGTGGGCACCCAGGCGCTATTCGCACCTGCAAGCACTAAAATAGCGCCCCTGGACATGAAAATACAATAAGCACGGGCGCTACTTTGTCGGCAAATAAGCGCCCGCATACTCCTGTAAATATCAGCCTTATCATGCGCTGCACAGAAGCCTGAAACTACATTGCATGCTAGTGCTATATAGTAACTGCTAGCGATTTGATAAATCACTGATCGATCGAGTGCATGCACAATAGAACTGGTGCACATGGTTTATATCGCACAACACCTGTACTGATACGTACGTCTATGCCGTACTTGAATTTTGTTTCTCCTTTTTAGCTCCTGGTAGTGAGAAAATAGCTCCTGGTCCTACTGAAATTGCCGCGAACCAGGAGCCACTTTTTTAGAAAGTGGCTCCTGGTTCACAAATCCTTATTTCACGCCCACGCTCCCTTTGTTTATGTTATCTCCAGACTTTGCTAAGTACTGTAGGTACAGTAAGCAGGACTGAAATATTTAGCACCTTCCCCTCCCCCCCCATCCCCCCCCCCATCCCAAATTTGTAAGACCAGGCCTAAAATGCTTGTTAAATGCCAGTGCAGGGCAGTTCCAAACAAAACAGGACATGACTCTTAAAATTTAAGATTTAAAGTCAATAAACGAATGATACCATCTGGAAAGTTGCAATATTTCAAACTCACCCAGCTGGCTCCTTGAGAAGTTTTCCTCTGCAATTATTGCTGGCAGTAAGTACGAGAAACATTTCCTGCACAGAAACAGCATCCCATAACTCATAAACATGAGGGAAAAGTTCACATTCTGCCAAAAGGTGAAGGTATCCATTTTCTTTTTTAAAGGAACTCTGCAATCAAAGGAAAACTGTGTAGAAAACAAAATAAAATGTTGACAATTTTTGGCTGTACATTCTTGTAGTAAACTTTAACTGACATGGTACATATTTGAGAAACTCAAAAGTAGGAATAAGGTGGCCAGACCTCTGGGCATTTGGCCAGACCATTAAGTGCCCTGACCTCCATCCAACATGACCCCTTGTCGGACGTATAAGAACAAACGTATGTCCGGCTTTGCTAATTATCAAATTAAACGATTGATTTTTGATTATTCATGAATCTATCCAACAGCTTACACATTTTTAAATCTCCAGTTGTTAGTGGAAATGTACCGCTTCCACATACGAATAGTTAATAATATGAATCTTAAAAATGCTTGCGTCAGGCTCAGTAAAACTTGCACCTACAGTAGGCTGCTGTGCTCCGCGAAAAATATGCACTTTAAAATACCTCTGTAGGAACACACAATACTTAGTTAAGTATAATGAACCCTGGTAATACCCTGGCTTGTGTATAAGGGAAGCATAGTGATAGGCCTATAAAGTGTACAAAAAAGATAAAATGATGAAAACTAAATTGCATATTTAACAAAATGACAAAATGACCAAAAAGCGTCTTTGAAATTGTTATTTCAACTATGCAGGCGGTGTGATTGTTGGAAATCAAGTAAAATGAATGTCTGAGACAAAATGCCAGCATAAAAATATTGCATGTTTCCACTGATCTAATTGAGCCCATTAAATGCTGTACACGTATATATCATGAATGTCGGAAATCTTTTATGTAAAACAAGTGTCTAGACAAAATGCCAGCATAATATTACTACTGCATGTGCATACAAGTGATTTAATTGAGCCCATTAAATGCTGGCTGCATTTATGCTTTGAATGTGGAAAATCAAATCAAACGAGTGACAGTATTGTTAATTATGTTACAAGAGAAAAATTTTGCATTCCGATCGAACACCAACTGCGTTTATTCATTATATTGTATGATCCATATTTACTAGTGTAGTTGTAAAGATGCAATCGTATCACTGCCTATACTTTGTGAATGCTCTACCCAATATGGCAGATGCAATCTTAGTGCCCTGTTTTACAAGGGCGACCCTGTCCGCTCCTCATTATGCCCGCCCTGCCCCTCGGTCAGCCAAACTTTCACTGCACTGCCACTCTTTTAACTGCCCTTGTACTATCTTACTCGCCAAGTCTGTAATAGCTACAGGCTTTGACCTTACAGCGATTTCACCAACGACCAACTCTTCAAAAATCCCTGAACCTAGTGTGCAGATCTCGCTAAATTCCACGCTGTTCATTATGCATGTGTAGGCCAGTTCGAACTTTGCAGTATTTGCAAACAACCAGCTTCATGAAAATTAGTATGTAAATAACTTTTTATGCAATGTCAATTAAATCTCAAACTCATGACTACTTTTGACAATGCATGAAAATACAGTGTAACACGAACATAGCACCAGCAAGATAACTTAAGCACATGGTCAAAGGGACCGCAAAAATCTATGCAAGTTTTCAACCAAGAAATTACTGTAGTATGAATGCACATTTTACATTAGCAACTCTCAATATGTAGAGAACAAACATACTGTGAGATGAAAAGTCCTTTTCAGTGTCAGATATGTAAGCTTCTAAACCCACAAAATTCATAGATTGTCTCAACTCATAACATTTTATGATCAAAGCAACGATTCAAATATTACTTGATAGTCTCAGAAACAATTCAAGTACATCGTCGTAAAATGAACGCTTTTTTGACGAAACGTACATGTGACAACAAGGCCTAATGTTATGATATTTTAGTGCACACATAGTGGCATACTGTATGATAGCCTATATCACAAACTTAGTTATCTTTAAACATGGGAAAGTAATGTTACAAGTAGTTAGCTGCAGTTTAACCAACATAGTTTGTGTTCATTGAGCACTGAAGATCATACAATAATATCTGCAGACAATGGGTAAGGCACTGTTAGCCAATCAAATCATAGGAAATACATCATTGGCTATTTTTAGCATGAACAACTCTGTAAATAGTGTAATAGAAATGTTGTTAGCTCTGCACCGAAGCAACTTGCTGTTGATTGTTATGATATTATTTGTTTATAAAGTACATCATAATTGGACCCACCATGCTACTGTACAAGGAATGCAATGGGTTAACAACTTTCACAATTTGTAAAAAGTTGTAGCCTAACTTAGGCCTAATAATAAGTTAGGCTACTACAACTAGCCATTAGATCTAGGCTAGGCCTAGACGAACTTCAACTTAAAATACTCTTGAAATATCCAGTTTATTTATTTATTTTTTCATCCTCTTAAATGTATCATCTCTATGTAATATGCCACTCCATCGCATTAAGTGATTCATAATTGATTGTGACATGGCATTGTGTTGTGAACACACAATACATGATACTTGAAGACCAAAGTAAAATCTACTGGGCCTAGTATTACTAAGCCTAGCCAAGCATAGGTCTATGTTACGCACATGTAGCTAATACGTCAAAGAAATTCTGCTAGCTCAAACTTCGATGTTCAACTGCAGCGGTAGTCGGAGTACATAGATTTCATAGAAAAATAACCCTGTCAGTCCATCACGAGTATTTATACGATCCCTGTTCTGCTTATTACTTGTTACTGAACAGTTCCATCACATACACGGTGTAGGCCTACACGTACGAATTAAATGAATTGAAATTGATGCTACACAACTACACAAGGCGGCGAAGTAAACAAGCCGGTAGTGTTTGAATTATATAATGACAAAGCGGGGACACACTGCACATGTAACGTAAAATCCTCTTGATGCGCTTCTTGTTCCACTGTAAATTAACTATTACGTGCTCAGTTTGTGAGATGTCATGCTATATCATATATGTCTATGATGTTGCACACACTATAGTGGAAAGCTAGTCCAAGGCCTTTTCGAGATTTGGTGAAAGTTATGAGACTGATTGCGTAATATAGATCTCCTCATGACATAACGTCCTGTAACTTACATCACTGATCTCTACTGTGTAGAGATCAGTGACTTACATGTAAGACGCATGCACAGTTATGGCGCGCCATCAGTCTCAAATCTTTGGAGATCGACTTATACCGATTTAAATAGACATATACCAATTTCCTTCGACTTATACTAGTTTCCAGCAGCTTAAATTGACTTCTACCGATTTAAATCGACATATACCAGTTTAATTCTTCATATCAACGATTTAAATCGACATATACCAGTTTAATTCGACATATCATCGATTTAAATCGACATATACCAATTTAAATCGATGTTAAGTAAAATAAATCGGTAAGCTCCTGAAAACTGGTATAAGTCGAAGGAAATTGGTATATGTCGATTTAAATCGGTATAAGTCGATCTCCCACGATTTGAGACTGATGTCCCGCCATAGCACAGTTTGTACCACACGATCAGGGAGCTGCTATACGTTAGAGTAGCAGCTCCCAGCTGGTACGATCCACTTGAACTTGTGCAAGGTGACTATGGTCGAGAGCGGATCAGTCGTTCGGTAGTTTTTATCTTAAAAAGTAGTTGTTATGGTAACTCCCTGGTTAAAGTGATTATCACCTCGCTGAAGCACAAAAGCGAATCAAAATTCCTCGCCCTCCCCTTCTCTCAGAATCCCGACACAATTAAATCCGAAATGCAGGTTGCTTTGAAGACTGTAATTTTAAAGACTAAAATTCGCAATTCGATAGATGTTACATGTAATATATTGTTGCTACAGCCCTATTTTCCTTTTTTATCGGCAAACCAAATTTCATTACGGATGCGGTCCGTCTAGCTAATTCATTTCGAAAAAAGTAAAAACTACTTTCGGTGAAAGTCTGAGACGTGTTTTTTTGGTGATATTTAGTAACACATTGTGACACTGTTAGACAGGCGCGTAGCGAGGAATTTGCCAAGGGAGGGTCAAAGTCAAAACATACAGTTATACGGTCAATACCCACAACACAGTGTACATAGCAGACATCTCAGGTCTAGATAAAATATAACAAGGTATCACGTTTCATTACTGTCTGCATTTTGTAGCGACAAGAAGAAAACTACACTTGCAAGCAACGGAAAAATAACTTTTTCTGAGCGCGGCACCGGTTTGGGGCGAGGCTTCAATGCCTTTAATGTCTTAATAAGGAATAATTTATAACATACAATATAAGTTTGTATCAATACTGAGAATTAACTTCTTATTTTAACGTTTTTCTAAATGTCACTTTAGATGGCTTAGATTTTATAGCAGCAGTAAGAGAATTCCATGTCCTTATAGCACGATTCTTTAAAATGTTGTATAAAATAAGTTGTGGTGTGCTTGACTGGCCCTTCTAGTGCGGTGACTATGTATGGCGCTGTGAATAGTAAAGAAGTCATGAAAGGCTGCAGGAAGTAAGCCATTGTAAGAGAATGTGGCTACATTCAGCCTAATAATATCGCTAAATTTGAACTAATTTGAGCAATTTGAAAAGTGAGCTGGTGTGTTCACGATATTCAGAATGGGTTATATGACGAAAGACTTTCTTTTGTAGGATTTCAAGAGGGTGAAGATAAACATTATAGGTGCCAGACCAGATAACAGATACCATTCTGCATCTAGTTATCCTTATACAAACAAGGAGGCTCCCAGGACGATGTTCAACATTCACTAACATGGTCCACATATACACACCACCACCCAAAGGAAGTGCAGAGCCATGCCATATAGAGAAGTACTTTAAAGGGTGTGAAGACTCGCGCAAAAAGAAACGTATAATGCCGTTAATCTGACCTAATTTCGAATGAGATGTAACAGAAGTGTTAGACACCATCATCGATCCCAGAAAATACACACACAGCTTGCTACCGTTGGTAATTAGACGCTAGTGTACAGTCAGTACATACAGCTGCGGTCAATACCCACAGCACAGTGTACAAACGATACAGCGATGGATATCTCAGGTCCAGCTCAAGATAACAAGGTATCACGTTTCATTACTGTCTGCATTTTGTAGCGACACGAACAAAACGTCACTTGCAAGCAACAGAAAGTTAACATTTTAAGATGGCCGCACGCGGTTTGGCGCTGCATACTTCTCCATGCTGAGTCACTCACATTTTACCGACAAAACTGTACTAAAAACAATCGTGAGCCAATTATTGCATTATTACATCCCCCTTTAGTGAGAGAAGCTTTTGCATATTTAGAATTCTGTTTTTCTAATAAAACTGACAAATTATAATAGGCATCCGGCAAAGAATTTACAACAAACATTGTCATGTTATTATCTAGGCCTAGAACGCCAAGTCTTTTAAAAGGGCATCGTCACGGTATATCTGAACCTCGGACAAGTATTCTTCAAGGTTTAAGGTCAAACATAATAACTTGGTTAACAAACTTCACGCAAAGAATATTTTTTGGGCAAACTAATTTGTGTGAAAAGCTTATCGTTACCACGTGCATGGAACGCCGAGATTCCTCCACACATATGGGGTGGAATATCATTCTCATTTCCAAAGGTATACGTACACCAAAAATACGCACTACATCATGTCTTCGATACTTTGGCAATCCTTTGAACGATTCAGGCGCGTAGCCAAGGGGGGAGGCGAAGGGGGCAGCCGCCCCCCTTGAGCATATTTTTTTGTATGTTTTTATGATATTGCTAGTAATTTCAAAAGAGAAAACGCTAAGATGCAACTTACAAGGCCTGGGAAGTGCCATTTCCAGCAATCTGGGAAGCATTTTCAGTCAAAATTTTCTTGTACGCTTCGCGCCAATATATGGTGGCGCTACGCTTAGATAGTTTGCAATGCCGTGTCTCCGGCTCTGATAGTTTGCCTACAGTTTCGCCCCTCCCTTGGTAATTTCCTCGCTACGCGTCTGGAACGATTTGGAATTTTAACAAATACTTTATAGATCTAGTTAGTTACTTCAAGTGATGGTTGATATTCCAAAATCTTAGTAAACGGCTATATTCCTGCCGTTCGTAATAATTTCTTTACCTCTATTGAAAGTTCCATATATGGTTATCTAGTCATGTATGACGTTCACGGTATTGATTTGAATAATACTTGTAATGCCCCGTGCAATAATGGCTTGTATTTAACTTCCTTATTTCAATGGGTAGTATGGTATATCAAATGTACTCATACAAAAAGTGCATGGTGAATAACGTATATTGCACCAGGTGGTTATACGCCCTATTTCAGGCTTTATAATACATTCTATTGGTAATTTACACGTTGCTGAATCGTCAATGGCTGCCATTGACTCATAAAAGAGTTCTGTGATTTAGTAATGAAGGAAATCGTGAAGCCTATAGCAGGTTTCATCGCAAGATTATACTTTCCACTGCCGCTATGACATCATCACTGACGGAGGTTCAACCTCCCTCTGCAAGGAATACACCAACCGAGTTTGAAGTCCATGCATGAACCTTATTGGTAAGGACTTTGTTACACATTGTTTGTCTCATTCTTACAGATAATTTTTACAGTGGAGATATCGTACTCAGTTGGCACTGAGTGTCAACTCAGGCTTAATTAGTCTAAATCAGGCTTGAAGGAGAAATAAACTCTGGGTTTTTGCAGTGTACATGCGGTAGGGATATAATTTTCTAATTCCATTTGTGAAATACCTAAGCAAATTAAAGTTTCCCCGAATTTGACGAGAATTTCCCAAATTATTTTTTTTACCCATTTGAAAAACGGCCATTTTGTTATTTTGAGGATTCAGGGTGCTTCAAAAGTGACGTAGGCGAGCCACTTCGTAACTTCAATACAATGAAGCTTTGCATACGAGTTATAGTCTATTCACACTATGTTCGAGTATCTCGCTTAGCTTAGTTTCGCCGGTTAAAATGCCTGACTGCCAAGCCTTTGGTTGTGTTAACCGAATTCAGGTCTGTTGGTCAGACATTCTCCTGCGTTCAACAAATCTTTTTCCGCGAACAATCCATGGCAGCATACCCTCTCCTTCTCGCTTTCCAATGGCGAAAGGAGCGCACACAGACACCATTCTTCGCAGTGGCTCGCGGAACTGGTACTCGTATCAGCAACGGAATTCGAGCCAACATCACCAACAGTCGCGGACTGTGATTCTTTGCACAACTCCTCCTCTCGATGCCTGATTAAATTGACTTATACATTTTATACACTTCCTTCAAGTTGAACCACAACGATTGCACCTATCAAAAGGTGCTTTAAGTGCTCTGTCCAGAACTGAGATCAGAGAGATCATCAATTGATAGGTCCCATCGCAATGAAGTGCCATGCTGATTGAGCACCCACTTGAGTAAAGTGATATGAATTTACTGGACTGCAGATCAAACAATGGAGTTCCTACTAGCTCTCTCTCTCTCTCTCCCCCTGATAAAACTTTCTCATCATAGGCAGAAATGTATTCCCTTTAGAAACTGTTTATCTTAAATGCTGCATGTGTCTAGTTCTTCCGGAAGGGGAAAAGATTCTTTTGAAAGAAACTAAACCCAGCATGCAAAGTGTGGCAAGGAATCGCGAAGAGACTTTTGGCTTTCTGGTTTCACTGATTATTAATTAATTTTTATACCACATATTTTAAGTGCTCAATACAAACACCGAGATTGCTCAAAACACTTTACAAACAGAAGAAGGAGAAATAGACGTCCATAAAGCTGGATCAAGTACTTGATAAGTATTGCAGGAAAAGATGCGTCTTAATATTTGCTTTTTTGTATAGCGCTTTATACCAGCGATAGGTCTCAAAGCGCTTTACAGACGTTATATTACCCCTGGTCAATGATGACCTGTCCCAGAGACAATCCTTCCAGTCGGCAGCAGTTATATACTGCGCTCAATGACAATTTACCTCACAGGTACCCATTTAACCCCTGGGTGGAGAGGGGCAAGTGAGATAAAGCATATTGCCCAAGGACACAACGTAATGAACTAGGCAGGAATCGAACCAGCAATCCTTGGATCACGAGTCCGACGCCTTAGCCAATTGACCACCACGCTCTCAAAGTTCTCTAAGTTCGTTTGATAGTTTCAAGGCAATAAATAGTACAGATTGTTGTTGGAAATTTGTTTCACAAATGAGGGGCAGCCCAGGAAATACATTGCTCGCCATATGATGTTCTGATGCACAAAACAGTCAACATCGCGGTATGTTGAGACCGTAAAGATCTTGTTGGACTGTGTTTCCTAAGCAATTGGTTCAATCATGTTGCGAGGGGACTAGCCATGAAGTGTCTTAAAGGTGAGGATCACATCATATTGTAATGGAATTGAGCTTTTTTAGGAAGCCAGTGAAAAAGTCGTAGAACTTGGGTGATATTATCGAACTTGGATGTCCTGGTAATTATACGTACCGCCATATTTTGTACACGCTGAAGATTCCGCGATTGGGTTTCTGACAGAACACATACATTAGCGAATTACAGTGGTCCAGTTTTGAGGTAACAAGACCATTAATAAGTGAGATAGTTGCATTCATGATGAGGTACAACGGCGTATATGACCAATATTGCGAAGTTGGAAGTAGGCTTGTTATACAAATATGGTTCGCATGTGCATACATATTAAGAGTTGTTTCAAGATAAACTCCAAGTTTTGACTGCTGATACAGATTTAATGGAAACTCGATCCACCCTCACAAAGACATTGGGAAGGATTTTCAGATCATGATTATGATTACTACAATCTTGTCACCATACAGTTTAAGTTTATTGCTTGTCATCTACTATTTGATATCAACAAAGCAATATTCAATATTCTCCAAAACACATCTTCTAGCAGAGACATCAATTAACAGGCTGCAATGAAAGGTAAATTTGTGTGTCATCCGATATAGAAATGGTAATTCAAGTTGTGACTATGTATACAATTGTGTACATATAGAGAATAGCTTGAGCCAAAACACGGATTCCTGTGGAACGCAAAACTCTAGAGGTACTGGTTCCAAAAGCTCGATATTAATGCAAACTGTTTGAAATCGGTTGGACAGATATCGACTCTAACTACTTCAATGCAACATCCTGAAGTCCAAATTGTTCGTGAAGGACATTGGTATGCTAGTGTCGCTCAAGTCGTGTATACATAACCTTCTCCAAAAGTTTGGAGATGAAGGACGGGTTGAACACTTGACTGAAATGTTTTAGCACTTCTGTTTCCATATCAGTTTGAATGGGTTATGCATGTATGTTTGTATTTCCATTCATATTTTATGAAATACAGGGATAAAAAATAATTTGCTAAACCCTTAAATTATTTTCCTGAACTCTTTCACAGGTTGTGACGTAACTGAGTACAGTTTTATCAAGTGAAAGTAAACAACCTTCATCAACATGGCTACCTGGAACCCTTTCATAGAAGACCTGACAGAAAACTTCTTCCTGTGTTCTGTTTGTTTGGATCAATTTAATGAGCCGAAACAGTTACCATGTCTTCATCGATACTGTAACGATTGCTTGAGAACAGTTATTCAAGCCAGCCATGATGGGACAATTGAATGTCCACTTTGTAAACAGCGATGTGGTATACCAGAGGATGGATTGGACGGCTTTAAGACTGATTTTCACATGAAGAGTATGCTCGAGTTCATAGAATTGCGTAAATCATTGGAAAAGAAAGATTTGAAGCAGTGTGTGAGCTGTTCAAAGGATGTGGTATGTTCCGCCTACTGCTTTAAATGTAGAGCTTTTTTATGCGACGAATGTTACAAGGTTCATATCAGTAATAGAATGTTTACTGATCACCAACCAAGCACTCTGAAATTGGAAAATATGGCAGCTAAGAACTTGACCATGGAGGAAATAGCTGCAATGACGGACGATCCCAGGTGCCATTTTCATATCAAAGAACCAGCCAAATTGTGCTGTGGTACATGCCAAAATGAACCAGTTTGCTTAGTCTGCACTCACAGTAAGCACAAAGGTCACGATCTCATAGATGTGACTGACCTAGCCCAGAAAGAAAGGACATTACTGAATCGGAACCTCGCTGAACTAAGCAAGCACAAGACTAAACTATACGCGTTACCCGAGAAAGTTCAAATGGCGCTAGTAAAATTGAATGAAAATGTTACAAAGAAGACAAAGTTGTTGACAATTCAACACGAGGAACAAGCAAAGAAAATAAAGGATAAACTTGCCGAATGTAACGATGAACGTGAAAAAGGGGCTGCGGACATAGAAAATAGAAGAAGATGTGAAAAACGTAAAATAACTGTTAAACATGAAGAGAAAATGAACCGATTGATCATGAAATATGAAGAAAATATAACAATTACCGATGTAAAATATGACCAGGAATTAAAAGAATTTAAGGAAACTTGTCAAGAAATTGAGGATGAGTTCTCAGTTCAAAAACTCGGGGAGTTAGATAGTAATTTCAAGACCTTGACGACAGCTAAAGATCTTCTTACAAGTCAAAACAAAGACAAATGTGAAGAAATACTGCATACATGTAAGCAACTTATTAAACGGTTCGAAAACTTATCAGCAACGTCTACTTCCATTCTTGCATGTAATGACGATTGGACAGACGCACATGTGTGTCCCCGACATAAGAGCAGCCAGTGAACCTATGATCGAAGAAATGAAACAAGAATATCCAGAGTTAGAATCTTTATCTGATTTTGTCATCAGTGATATAACAAAAGTTATATATGATAAAGTTGTAATTTCAGAAAGCGCAGAGTCTGTTGTTGACGTTGCGGGAATCAAAGCTAATGGTTACTATATCACCGATATGACAAGTAGTAGCGATGGTAATATCGTTATGACTGGTTTTGTATCAAAAGAGGAATCATTCATCATTGTCATGAACATGAAAGGAGAAATATTAATTCAGAATGTCTTAAATAGAAATAAGAGATTTTGGCATCAGGCATTTCGTTACTGTTGTACTTTGCCAGGGTTCAATGTCATTACAGTTTGCATACCGGATGAAATCGGTATTTATAATATTTCTGACTCTTCTTACCGAAAGAAGAACATCAGTGATATGGTTAAGACGTGGCCAAAGGGTAGGCATGTGTGGTCTGTTACCACGAATCCTGCCAAGAATCAATCATTGTTGGTACTAACAGCAGAGAAGTGTATGTATTTGATTACCAGCTGAATTACAGTCACACCATAGTACTACCTGATGAAATCAAGGGATCATTTGATATCACTGTCCACAACAGTAATCTTCTGATCTGTGACTATAAGGGTGGGACCCCATATGAAGTTACCATGGTGGCATCAGGGAGTAAGGTGGTGTATAAATTCACCAAACCAAGTGAAGCTGACATAATACCTTTCAGTGTCTGCATAGGCATGGGAGGGTTCATCTACATCCTATGGAAGGATACAAGCTGGGGGAACAATGTGCTAACACAATACAGTGGAGATGGCAGGCACCTACTATCATCAATGCCAGTTGAAAACATAGCACAGTGTATTACCACATCCGTAGTAGATGGCAAGGAGAAACTCGTGATAGCCACCTTAACGGGGAAGATATATATGTACGGACTGGTACACACATAGCGCTTTATAGAAATTACATATTAGAACAAAATGATATCGCGAGTTACGATACACAGATTCGGTTGTTATCGTTGTTGTTATTGTTCCTACACTAGACTTTTACACACATATGGTAAATATTATCATCCTAATTTCTAAGAGGTATGGTTAGTGCATTTATAATTGGTAATAATTAGTTTCTAATGAGTTTATCTCCATATCTTAATATATCCATCACAAAGACTGTCTTCCTATATATATATAGGGATTAATTTACGTTAATATCAGTATGTTCATTCCTTATTTTTTTCCGTCTCATTTATTCACGATAATTAAACATGTATGTGGTACATCGATTATATTTAGAGTTCTGATAACAACATAGGTATGTCATCTGAATGATACAAAGGAATTATTAACATAATGTGAAAATTGATTCTGAATTGAGTATTTCTTCCTCTCCTCTGATACCGAAATATATGTATACATATCCAGAGAAACATAGATGATAAGCAGAGGTTAAGTCAAGAGTCGCAAAGTTCATTGATTGAATGAGAAAACAATTCCTTAATGCCATGTATTTTCTACGAGCAGAGCTAGTAGAGTTTCGCTTCGAGGCAATGTGCTTCTCAACGTTAAGAATGAATTTCATTTTATAGAACAAATTGTAGCAGTCAGGCTTAACATTGTTTTGTTTACAATTGAAGATAAAGTATTTGATGTGAAGGATAAAAAAATCAATGGGTTGTAACCTGTTACCAGTTTACCGAAGAAAAGATCATTTTTTGAGCAGATAAACTGTCTACCAAAAAAATTATGTTCGCAATCTAAAAGGAAATTAGACGTCACATGACAGGACCAGAATAAATGTTCAATAGTTTGCTCTTCAATCTTGCAAAATGTACAGAGTGGAGAAGCCGCTATTTTCATTAAGTTTAAAAGCCGATTGGTTCCTAAGATGCGGTGTAAGAATCTGAATTGGAAATATTGTATTTTTGCTTCAGAAAGTGTACGGGAATATCACTAACCAATCGTCTTGAGAGAAGTCAAAGGTAACGCTCCATTTAGAGCAGGCTTTTGGCGGGAGTGAAATACAGTCTATAAGGCGAGGATAGACTACTTGTGACAATTTAGAAATGCTAGACATAAGATTGACAAGGTGAGGTTGCTGTTCCTCGACACCGTTTTCTAACAGACAGAACCTTTCCAACTTCTAGGAATTGCAGAATGATCCCATGAAAACAAGTAAAAGGATACCTTAATATCTTAAATTTGGTTAGAAAAGCATTGAAGGACAATGGCTTCCCATCCATTCCTTATGAACAAATACTTTTACTACAACCTAGCACATTTTCTAGACAAGGTTGACATATTATTCCATGGGTATTAGCAATATGTTTCGTGATTCAATATGTTATATATCATTACAGATATTTTCTGGATTTCAGCTCTTTCTTTGTGATACTCCTCCATTTAAAATAACCTCTTATTATGGCATATGATATATATATTATTGCTCTATTTTCTTGTATCTTCTTAAGAATATCTGCACCCAACGAAGATGGAGGTACTCTATACATTCATTTCCGAGGGGAGGTCTTTTTTGACGTACATGTGCTGTTAATACAATATCGCTAGAACGAAAACCTTATACGTCGTGTCTTAATACCATAAACTGCGCACAGTTTAGTACTATATTGCGAACGTGGTGGTCAAACTTTAGAAAGAGGAGTAGAAACATGTGTTGTCCCTTAATTCCCACTTTTCTAAACAGTTATGCACTCCACTGCGTATCAGGCGCATTCCAACGGATCACTTGAAGCAGTTAAAATAGCCGTACTTGAAACGTTACAAGACTGCTGACAAAAAGTTATTCATCTCGTAATACGTTCATTCAAGCTGATTTTATAACAAAGTAACTAACAAACATACGCTTATGGGTGGGGGTGGGTAAGGATACATAGGAGAAGGCAGTTGGGACAGCGGATAAGAATATTTTATAAAACCATATAAAATTAACACAAAGATGTGTTTTGCAAATTATCACGTAGAAATGACACGTTTCGAGCAAACGTTGTTGTTTTCTCCAATTTGGCAATTTTCGCCAGCTGCGATCTGTTCTCCTTCTTGCATTGTATTGATATGGATACATTATACGTTTGGACATGAAATATCCATGTTCTGGTGAACGGAAAGTGCGACGGGCAGATAGCGGACGGGTTTTCATTCCCTGCCGCATAAACGTTTATTGTACGGAGTTCCGGTTGTTTATGGGTTGACTGTTATTGTACTGGCCGTAACATTTTAGGTCAAGTGATTACCACGGTAATACACTTTATAGTCTTTAATAGCTGTGGTCAGTCGATTAGGTACCTTTCGTATTGCAGTTTTTATTTAATGATTTCACTGTATAATATGTCGCATTTCCACATCATAAGAGAGAAGTGATTGTTTTAAGATGGAGTTCAGTCACTAACCAATCCACAAGTTTAGTATTGCTGTTAAATTAAATTTACTCGCCTCATAGCATTGTAGCTTGAAATCACAAATGCACGTCTTTGACCAGACCCGCATCACTTCGCAAAGATAACTTTCGGAACCTGAGCAGTTAGTGAGTTGTTTGGTGTACAGGTTTACCTATATAAACAATGACTATAACAATGACTTGAGGAAAGTTAGGTTGTGATTTGACTTTTGCTTACATCAAATGACTTGACATGATTTGACCTCACGTGACTAAAAATTACTTGGTGACGACACTGGCATGTGCGTATGTGAGTTACTTTACTCTCAATCCTCAACTTTCTTTTCATAGGCCTAGAAATCATACAAGTTGAGGAGCCATATGACAACAGGTGATATGGCGACATCTTAGTGCGTTGTTTATTGGGTTTAATCTATTGAACGAAGATTT
>KN883095.1:67842-82724 GCA_000934455.1 Apostichopus parvimensis | reverse complement strand
ATATGCAGTACTTGCAGGTATATTTAGTTCAGTCCAGACCATGTCATGCAGGTATATTGCAGTACCTGCAGGTACATTCAGTTCAGGGTAGAACATTTCATGTTTTGAAGGTAGGTAAACTAGAGGAGAATATCATTGATTCCGTCATGCTGCGTAAATCGGATCAAGATGTACGTACGTTCGTACATCTGATTTGATATGACATTCCCCCGAGACTTATCAAAGAAGTCAACTCTTCGCCGACCAGCGAACAAGCCCAGAATGCATCACTGATCTCGCAACGCATTATTATATTTTGTTTTCTTCTTCCGAGCAGCGTCTGAGTAAGAGCAACCAAGACGAACAAGCGATGAACTACTTCAAACCGAAGAGAGCCAACAAGCTCCTAGGGGAGGCAGATAACAACAAGAACCATCGTGGTGAGTGATCGTATCCTCAATCTACCATCCGGTGGAAGTTAGGTCGTTTAAGCAGATGAGGGGGGGTGTGGGGGGAGGGAAGACAATTTTGAAGTGCTGGCAAGTGTAGGTTCTAGACTGGGTGTCCCTCTGAAGCAGGGGTTCCCTAACTGGGGTGCATGAACCCCCAGGGGGTGCGTGATTCCATCCCAGGGGGTTCGTGAGACGTTTCTGAAAGTCAAAACTAGAGTCCTTTTGGTTGAACTAAAATCTGATATATCATATAATTTAGTAATCATGTACAAAAGTCGTACAATGATCAATCGTAGATGATGGTTTGATTTTGGCTTCTTCCGTCAAGCAAGGTTAGATGATCATATAATTTCCTGGTGGGTTTGAGTAGTCTAAAAACTTATGAATAGGGTAGCATCAGGAGTTCTCAAACGGTGGCTTGCAGGCCAAGTCCAACCAGTGAAGGATTAAAAAAAAAATAGGGCTCACAAATAAGGAGAAAAAAAAAGAAAATTGCATGCATCCCCTGATTGGGAATGCGACGAGCCTGGAATATCGTAGGTTTGAGAATCCTATCAGCCACACCATACACATTACTTCATTCTAGGAATTGGGAAATTTTGGTTCTCTCCGGCCCTTCACTCGATCCTAATAAATGTTTCTCTCTCTGTCCCTCGTAGAAAATTTGTTGGGGAACCACTTGTGGTACCCTGTTGTCACCCTGGTATCTAAAAATTGATATTCAGCTCTTTTTTTTGTTGTAATGGAAACCATTTACTGGCAGATATTCGGATGGTTTTGCTGGTCTGCAACTTCTGCACCTCTGTTCAATATCTTGTGTTTGGCATCAGTGATCACTCTCTTATTTCTATGTGTGTGTTTGTGTGTACAGATCCCTCCATGCACGGTCTAACCAACGGACACACCAACGACATGATGGCCGCGTCCAAGCACGGTCAGACGGCACCTGAGAAACCGCTGAGGCGGCCCATGAGACTGGAAGCTCTGCCGACCGGGAAATCCAAGAAAGGCAAGAAGAAGAGCCAGAATGCGCTGGAACCGTTATAGATGGTTCGAGGTCAAAGTTGAGGGAACGTGGAGAGGTGGGTCTATGTGCTTTGGTAAGGGGGTGGGGGAAGGGAGGGGGGCAGGGAGGGGGGGCAGTTGTGTTAGAAAAGAGGTTGCAACGTGTGGAAAGTAACTGGAACGGTCATGAGACTGGGTTACATTACTTTCTAGCAGGTTCGTCAAGGAAGGCAAGAGGAAGAGGCAGAATTCATCAGATGGGCTTGGAGAGGATAGAAAGGAGAGAGGGTCAAAGGTCATCTGTATTCCCCCCCCCCCCCCTTAAAAGAATGGTCACCTAAAGTACAGATGCTTTATTATTTTTTTCATTAAAATTATGTTCACTGACAGTTTCAACAGGAACAACAAAAACCTGTCACAAGTTAAATATCTGTGCTTTATGGAACAAGCTTGTTTCATGAAAGGTCGTTTAAACAGAGTGCTTAAACAATAGCAAACTAAAATTATCTTTCCAGCAAAATGGAAAAACAAATTCTGGCTAACCATAACCATTTGCTCCTTTCTCTGTCATTTACTGCTAATAATTTGTAGAGTGCCAACCTCTCCGCAAAGTACTTTTGGAAACTCTTGAAAAATTTATCAAAGCAAATTTTAGAACGCTGAAATATGTTGTCAATATACTGACATCCTTACATGAAGTGCATGGGTTGGGTCTGTTTGGGTGGATATGGTGAGATGTGATTGGTGGGATTTGGTCTCAGTTGATGATTGTTGAATACCGTAATTAGGTCGACTGAAATATTGCGACATCTAAGGGAAGCCCCCCAAATTATCACAGAATTAGACTTGCAGATATATCCATATATGCTGTAGCTTGAGTAAATTAATTGAACAAGTTAATTTGAATAAAATAATTTGAATAAAATAATTTGCATAAAGTAATTTGACAAAAGCAAAAATGATTATTTGAATAAAAATGAATAGTCCCCCCTGTATCCCCCTCTGATTCCAAGTGTGAACACCCCTGTCTGTGCTCCTCAAATCCACTGCTTCCATAACCCCTGTTCTCTGGGCTCATGTTTTGCCAACTTTTCATCAGTTTAGCTAGAATGGAACGTTTTGCAATGGGGATATTTTTATCATTATTATTTATTTTTTTGGGCGGTTATGACCAAATTTGCTGGATTAAAAAATAAGCAGATTTGGTGACAGTTCTGTGATTCGGACTCAAGCCATCAGTAAATCTACGTCGATCCAAAAAATTCCAAGTTGCTCACAGGTGTCGCGATTTAAACAGGGTTTCTGAAAAAATGTAAAGATTTTGTAAGTTTAAAAAGGTTTTGCTCGTTCATACATATCAGCTTTTCTTTAGTAACACATACAGCATAATGTTTGGGATATCCACAAGACATCTTAGCATGTCAGTGATCACTAGAGACCAATTGAAATCAGTATTACATATAGGAGGTAGACTATGAAGGTACAGGTAGTGTGGTCCTGTCTTCAACTGGGAAAGGTCACAAGGTCGCACCATCTGTATTCAAACTGTTCCATATTGTACGGAACACCTGTAGCCTACATGTTAGGCTAGCTTGCACGATCGTTTTCTTCTCTAAAGATTTCGCCCACACTTTCAAAAGCTAGATAAAAAATTTCTTCAAAAGAAAATAATTCAAACTTTTGTGATCAAGGCTCTACCAGTCCCTGTCATCATATGTATGAGCTAAAAAAAATTCAAAAAGAATTTGCATGTCGAAACGAAGCAAACTTTTGGTACCGATTTAAGTAACGTGAGAACTTCTAGCAGCGTATATAGCCATCGTCATACCCAAAGGAAGGGAATTTTGAGAATGTAGATTGCATCGTCATTCTAAAGTATTCTATAACTGCAACATTATGTTATAAGTTGATGTTTTGTTTCAATTTCTAACGTGGTACTGTTTTTTGGCATCTCATGCCACAAATTAAAAAACCGCTAGCATCTTTCCACCTACCGACATGAAAAAACAAAACAAAAAAGGTGATATTTTGGAAAGAAAGCCGCGGCAAAAAGTCAGTACTGTTACTCCGTAACAGACCATGGAAGAATAACAATGCGTTAAAGATACTGTATCAGGTCACCCCGATCTTCATCGGGAAAATGTCCATTTTTATGCCTCTTAGCATGGTTCTTAAAAGATGAATGACCCTATGACCTATGTGTTTGTATTATTCAAGTGAACCTGATCACAAGGAATTTATGACTCGGGTTCTACACTGGACCTACGGAAGAAATCGTATTTATATATATCTGGTAATTTTGTTCTCTCCATGGGTTAGTTAATCCTGTTTTTTTAAATTATTTTATGCAAGAAATGATTTTTTTTCTGGTGAGTATAAAAGCTGGTCTCTGCTGGCTGTCGTTAAGGAATAGTCTAAATGTGAGTCTGTTTATTCTAAAGTGAGACGGAAGAAGAAAAAGAAAAAAAAAATGTTCTTAGGATTGTAATTATTTATGTACGACTATTTTAAGTAGTGGTGGAAAGTGAACATGCATTATTATTTATTTTTCATATGATATATTTTTTAGTAGTATATTTATTCTGCGCCAAGAAGTCTGTGAACATCACAGAACGTTTGAGTCGTTTTGGTTCCGTTCGCTGTACTCGTTGCTTCTTATTGTATATCGAAAATGCACAAAAAACTTCTCATTATCTTCTGCACGCATGCTTCCAAGATTTGTGGGCATCTTACAATTCTTTTCGAAAAAGAAAACGTTATCGAGTAAGTTCGGTTGTAAAGGTGGGACTAATTTAAATTTATCTTGAAGATATTATTTTTTTTTTTTTTTGGGGGGGGGGGGGGGTATATTTTTTCAAGAATTCTCATGGCTGATAAAGTTAAGTCAGTAAACTTAAATCATTTGTTCCAAACAGGAAAGAGACAATCAGTCTGTGAGTTATTCTTGTCGACAGACTAACAGACAGACAGACATATACACATACATACAAAGAAGTCTGACATTCAGGGAGTCAGTCAGCCATTCACTGACAGACAGTAAGACATACATAAATGCAGATTGACTATGTCTGTCAATCATTCATACACTAACAGACAGGCAGACATGTATATACATACACACATACATACAGACCAACAAGAATTAGGCTTTCTAACAGCCACAAACAAAATATCAAAATAAACTCACCTTGGTAATGTCACATTAGCCACATGTGTTAAAACTTCTTTGCCAACAACCCGGTGGCATATTTAAGTGGCAAGATATTTGAAATTTAGAGATCGTCATATCTGATACTTATTGAGAAAGTTTCATTTACCATTCTATGGTTGGAGGGTTAGTTGTCAGTGATGTGTGCACACCAGTCTGTAGTCTCAAACAGACCCACCATCGTTTTATCAAGAGTCCCAGTAGTCGTAATACCTTAGATGGTGGTCGTATACTGTCGGGAAAAATATCATTTTATATTTATCACTTTCGACGTTCTCAGAGTGAGGAGTATGTGTCTGTTTTTGTTTATCCCTTTCAAAACCTTGATGTCTTCCTTATGATAGCCTTTTCATCTCTGTTAAATATTTTGGAGGCAATTTTGAGCAATTTGTAGCCTCTGTGGATTGGAAAAAAAATGTGTGTGTGTGTAATATCTGCTTGATGGAGACTGGTTTCATCGATCATTCCCCTGGGGGTTTATTGTAAATAGCAATGTATATTGTTTGCTTCCAAGCTTATAACGTAGCTTCATTACGTGTAATGTTTAATGAAAGGAGTGGCTATGTGCAACCATTGACTATGTCATTGTTTCATTCGTGTTATGTTTGTGGTACAGCAAAAGAACTTGGGACACTTCATAAATGAGCTGAGACTCTTTTGAGAGAAAAAAAAAGTCACTATTTTCAAGCTGAAAATGATGCACAAGTTTACTATCAAATACATTCTTAATGTTGAATCCAATGGGTTTTGACTTGGGGAAGGGGTGGGGAGGGTTGTGGGCAGACACCAAAACATTTCAATGTTTTTTTGTCTATTTCTGCCCTACGAAATTCAAGTTTTGTTTTGATGAAGCTGTGAGGGGGATTGTTTGCTCTGTGAGTTTTCACATGCTCTGTGAGTTCTCTGTCTCTTTTTGTCATTTTTCGTTTTTTTTTCTTTCTGATATTAGATCAATTCTATCATTCTTTCCACGCTTTCATAACACAGATATTTATTAATTAATCTGCATATTTTCCTCAAGACAAAGAGAACGAAATTTATTTTGCTATGCATTCCAGATATTTACTATTTTTTAAGTTTATGCAAATGTTATCATTTAAAGAAAAATGTTTAAAAGATAGTTACAAATATTGTAGTATGAAATGAAATATGTACTTAACATTCTGTTTTATGTTTGAATGTTTAGTTACCCTAATAAATTTAATTTAGGGGGAAATTAATAACCAAGCGTAGACAGGTAGCGTTTTGCATAATATTGAAGGGATATTATTTTACAAGATGAACATGGTAGCCTAACATGTAAGCTATATGGGAAATTGCTACCTAGGCTGAATAGGTAATCTAGTGCATATGCAACGTTGGGTATTGGTGACTAGACTGAAAATACTTAGAACACACTTCTGCTTTCTCATGGTGTCAGGGTTGTAGCCATGGAAACAGGCATTGATCATGGCACAAGAATGACCCAAAAATTCCCTTTTACAGAAGAGCAAGGAAAAATTTGTAAATTAAAAAAAAAAAAATTACACCATTCCATGGTAATGGTAACTAAGGAATCAAAGTTTAAAGAAACTTGAAATTTTCGGCATTTATATATTTCCCAATAACGGGGAATTAAACAAGGTAATTTGTCAAAGACTACCTTACAGTATCTTGTATTCATCTCGATGTTACAGTCATGTCAAAGTTTTCTTTTAATAATCCTTTTGGTCTGGCCAATATAAAACGTCTTTCAGTTTCGTTGAAGGCCAGCAATCCGAGGAAAAGAATCATCTAACACTCGATAGTCGTACTCATGTTTCTTTTGTTAAGTCAATGGCGTATTCAAGATGTGTAGTCAGTCTAGTTCCAATTCATAGTCTTAAATTCAGTTTAAGAGGGTGTCAATATTACAAAGAAACCTTGTTATGCTTGTGCAATAGATGTCATATTTATCTCTCATATTTATGTCCCATTCATAAGAATTTTTCTCTTCATAAATGTATATCTATATATTTTTTTGTTGCTTCATTAAATTCTAAAACTTGTGGACCGAAACGAATATGCAATGGTGTCCTGTAGAAGGGTTTTCCCTTTTGGAAATTCTTTTGTTTAAGTTTTGAGGAGAGATAAGACAGTTTAAGCTAAGATTTATTGAACATATTTATAGGCAGGTTTGGTTGCGTTTTAACAGAGTTAAATATACAGCTAATGTGCATTTGTTAAACTTTTACAGATGTCAACATTTCTTTTTAACCCATGAATAATGTTTTAGGTTGTAAATGTATGAAGGTTGTTGCAGAGGGGGGGGGGGGGTCGGGCGAGGGGGTGGAAGGAGAGAGAGGTATACATGATAATTAAAACAATGTTGAACCTCAGTGGGTGTAAGATTGTCATTGATGTTAAGTTATTAAAAGTAGATGTTACCACTATGAAGTAAAAGTATTCTCAAAGTCAGCTTCGATGGTCGTTATCTCCAACGTGTGACAACATAGTATCGATATATAGTGTGTGATGAAAGTATTCTTGTAGTTATGATGTGCTTTGTGTGAGTCAAATAGATGGTTAGAACATGGACCAGGTTTCAATGTCCGTCTTCATTTATTATCTTCTTCTTAACCCTACGCAGATGAAATTTTATTTTCCTGGAATGGGTGCAATAACCATTTCTGTACAGGATTTGGGGGGGAGGGAGGGAGGGGGGAGGGACTAAGATGTTGTGTCATCCAATGGAAGGGGTCTATGGGGGAGGGGTAATGTCTTTTATAGAAATTTTTGTAAAACGTAGGGTGTGGATGCAAAATGGTGCAATATTTTGCAATATATGACACAAAGTCGGAGAATTTTCAACTGATACTGTTCAATAGCTTTTTGTTGTTGTAATATGATGCCTGAGGTGGGGGGATTCCCCTTGATTGTATACTGGAGGGAGGGAAATACCCCAAGTGTACATGGTTTTGCCCCTGGGAGGGAGTGTAGGTGGATTTAAGAATGACTGGCTTTTTTGAGATTTATAGCAGTGAAGTTAGCAAGTCATCAAAAGTGAGGGCTGGTGGGGGAGGTGGGGGAGGGTGGGTTCTGGACAGCAAATCAATATTTCTGCAAACTAACAGCTGAAGTACAACCTGTGAACATGCCCACAATTTCATGTGCATTTAGTCAACAACATAATATGTTGAGATTAGCAAAAAATTATGCACCGGGCTAATAAATCCATCTTCACTTGAATGACAGTAGTAAGAAGGAAATTGTTGATCAATTTTGCTCTATTCTCAAATTTTTTATCACTGTTTCATCATCTGCAACTCACAACATTGTCAGCTGTACTTTCAGGATCTTCAGTAACTCAGCATGGTTTATGCTTAGGTAGAAACTTCATTAATGCCCTCCCCCCCCCTCCCAATACTTGGAAAGGGACAGGGGCATAGACCCCCCAACAATTTACACATCACTGATTTCCAGTTGGGTGCGGTTATGCCACAGGTGGCTATTTCCCAACACCGCTTAGCAAGTCGGACTCATGCCTCCTACCGTTCCCCTCAATCTCACACCATCCATCTTTTGGTCCCAGCCATGAAGGTCATTGCGGTGACTTTCATTATGCTAGATTTGTGCGGACCGATGACAACGTACCACACCTGTCAACCTGTTTGACCCCAAAATCGGGTGAATAAAATTTTTCATGGCCAAAAAATAGGGAGAACAAGGAAAAAATAGGGAGGTTGGTAATTTTCAACTGAAATGATATAAATACCCCTAAATAAGTATAGTCTACTTATGCAATACAGTGAGAGAATCATCCAATCAGTGTTTGTTGTTGTAGTTTACAGCAGCTGGCTTCGCTTTCTACAGGGTTTCTTTAGTAGGCTTCCATTCGAAACAGGGAACAGTGGACTCTGGGTACTGTGACTTCATGGCTAGTATGCTAGATAGAGTCCCATCAAGCTTGAGACATGACCGACTGTCTGTCTTGTTCTTGCTAACTACACTGAATAGCCTTTCCTGTTCAGCGTTACTGTGGGGAATTACTAAGTATAGGACTAATTGTTGGCTATTTTCAGAAATGTCGCAAGTGATGAAACATTAAAAAAACCGGGAGAATAGAATATGAAACCGGGAGGCCGGGAGATTAGGGTAAAAACAGGGAGTCTCCCGGTAAAACCGGGAGAGTTGACGGGTCTGACGTACGTACGCCCCTCAATGCAGTGATGTCTGGTTTGAGTATATAGGGCAATGCTGTGATCACTGAAATCTCACATGATATTAATATGAAAACTAAAACTGACTTCAGATATCTTTTCCTTTGGTGAAGTTAATGAATTACAGCCACAAAACCTTGCCAACCTTATATGCATTCATCAAATACCATCGAACACAAAGACTATAATCTACAGTTTATGAATGAAAATGATGAGGTGGCTCTTTTCTTTCATTATTTTTTATTCTCCTGTCACTTTGTGTCAGAATGAAAACTGTAGGCGGTTACTTTGGGAAATGCATATTAAAGTATTGTATTATATTCTACACGCTAGCAGGTGATTGAGTTGCGGAAAGACTGAGGTACAGTACGTTGTAAGAAACCACTCGCTTTTGATTTAAGTAAGCTGTGTAGAGGCAACCTTGAAATGAGGACAAAAAATTGGGAAAGAAAAAGATATTAAAACAAAAAAGTAGAGGACTGGAAAGTAGTTTATGTCTTGGTAAATTTGTTATAAACACAGTATCCTAGATATATACAGTATCCTAGATATATAGTATCCCAGATATACAGTATCCTAGATAAACAGTATCCCAGATATACAGTATCCAGGATATACAGTATCCAGGATATACAGTATATCCTAGATATATAGTATCCTAGGTATACTGTACAGTATCCTAGATATACATTATCCAAGATATACAGTATCCCAGATATACAGTATCCACGATTACAGTATCCCAGATATACAGTATCCCAGATATACAGTATCCACGATATACAGTATCCACAATATCCAGTATCCTTGATATACAGTATCCCAGATATAGAGTATCCCAGATATACAGTATCCTAGATATACAGTATCCCAGAAATACAGTATCCTAGATATACAGTATCCCAGATATACAGTATCCAGGATAAACAGTATCCTAGATATACAGTATCCTAGATATACAGTATCCCAGATATACAGTATCCTAGATATACAGTATCCAGGATATACAGTATCCAGGATATACAGTATATCCTAGATATATAGTATCCTAGGTATACTGTACAGTATCCTAGATATACATTATCCAAGATATACAGTATCCCAGATATACAGTATCCACGATTACAGTATCCCAGATATACAGTATCCCAGATATACAGTATCCACGATATACAGTATCCACAATATCCAGTATCCTTGATATACAGTATCCCAGATATAGAGTATCCCAGATATACAGTATCCTAGATATACAGTATCCTAGATATACAGTATCCCAGAAATACAGTATCCATGATATACAGTATCCAGGATTAACAGTATCCTAGATATACAGTATCCTAGATATACAGTTTCCTAGATATACAGTATCCCAGATATACAGTATCCCAGATATACAGTATCCTAGATATACAGTATCCTAGATATACAGTATCCCAGAAATACAGTATCCATGATATACAGTATCCTAGATATACAGTATCCCAGATATACAGTATCCAGGATAAACAGTATCCTAGATATCCAGTATCCTAGATATACAGTATCCTTGCTATGTGGTATCTTAGATATTCATCATCCTAGATATACAGTATCCTATATACATTACAATAGCTATGTAGTATCCAGGATATACAGTATCCTAGATAAACAGTATCCTCGATATAAAGTATCCCAGATATATAGCATCCTAGATATATAGTATCCAGGATATACAGTATCCTAGATATATACAATTATCCTAGATATATATTATCCTAAAAAACAGTATCCCAGCTATGCAGTATCTTAGATATACAGTATCCTAGATATACAGTATTCTAGGTATCCAGGAAATCCGTACAGTATTCTAGATATACATTATCTAGATATACAGTATCCTAGCTATGTATTATCTTAGATTTACAGTATCCTAGATATACCGTATCCTTGCTATACAGTATCCTATATATACAGTCGGCTAGTCGCTTGATATCTTCGTTTGTAAAATTGACAATGTATTTAAAAAATAAATGATATTAAAATTCAGAGTGATCAAATTGCTGAGGGTGTGAGGGGTGGGGTCAAGTAAAAAAAGGGTTAACAAGCTGTACACAAATGAAAACGAAAACAGAGAAACAAAGGTGACCTATTTTGTCAAATATCGTTTATTTAAACAGCAATGAAACTACGCATTTCAAAAAGCAAAGTAAACGGCAATCTACTGTATGGTCAGAAATAATAAATTTGCATCTTAAACAGTCTACAAAGGATCGGAAAAAAAAACGAATGGCCAGTTCCTTACTGCATGTACAACCATTTCTGTCTAATTTCTTTATCAAATTAATAAAAAGGAATACTGAAAAAGACATTTTTTAGTTGATCATTGGAAAATTATACTTTTTTTTATCCCCAAGATTGAAATGGGGAAAATTTTGTTAGACCATGGTGAAACTGGATGGGGAGATGTTGTTTCACATTTCGAGTGAGTTATAGCATTCTGAATTCAAACAACGAAACCAACTGAGAACGAAAGTATCACCAAAGGGCTTCTTCGTTGCAGTTTAATACTTCACAGCTCTTCAAACGTTTGCAAAGAAAAATTGTGTTACAATATTTTCGTAAGGTAAATTGAAGTTATCTTGAGTCAAATAATGCTTCATTCGAATAAGAAACTCACGTCTACGTTTAAATAAAGGCTGACAATTATCGTTGTCTCGTTCAGTATTTCAGGAAAGGGGGAAGATAGATTCCTTATAAAGAATATAAATATTTATATGTATATATACTAAAAATAAACTACTAAAATTAAAAAAATCTGCAATGCAACAATAAATAACAACATATGAAGATAAAATATGTTCTACCTTTAAACAGATTTTCAACAAAATCGGAAATCTTAAATAAAATGAAAAGTCTTACTGCATGTTCGTTTGAACGATTCAATTTTAATGTTTGGATTAAACCTTACATAGTTGGTAATAGGTAAACACGACGATATCATCATATAAAAAAAGGTGGAATTATGGATAAATATTTTCCAAACAATCTTTTCCTAAAGTTTTAGTACTGTACCTTGGAATGTCTACGGTAGAATTGTCCCAATAATATTGCAACTTAACAATGTATTACAAGTATATGTGTTGGTGTTATCTAAATTGCCAAGTTGAGTATGAAAAAGCATACTTTTAACTCAATTATTCCAAGACAGACCGGGTTATAGCATTGGAATAATTTTTTGACTAAGAAATGAAGATTTAATATCTTGCCATCAGCAACTCAGATATATGATTCCAACAAATAATGTGAAAGATTATAGAATTAATTAATGGAAGCATGTCAAATTATAAAAATTAAAAAAATAAAAAGATGAAAATTTCTAGCTTTCTTTTTTCAATGGAAATTAAACCACTTTGTCATCAAAGGTAAATATGTTAGATTAAAATTATAAGATTTGTTCAGTACTGTTACCATGGAAACGTGATATAACAGATCTAAAAAAAGCATTCAGTAAAACCATACCACTTTGTCATCACAGGTAAATTATACATATTAAATTGCAGATACTTCAGTACTGTTACCATGGAAACATGTAATAACATGGACAACGAAAAAAATGTATGCTCATATTCCAGTGTGAAATCATCTCTTAGTCACCAGCTCCAGAGAATGAGGTATAGGCTATGCATGTGAAATTTTATTTCTTTGCTCAACTTTCAAAATATTACAACCGGGTTGCTATTTCGGACATCAGTAATAATTCTAGTCCTTGTTATCTCGGGATACCATACGTAAAGTATAAGCTAAATTATACCAAGAAATCTTTTTGGAAAATAAATAATTTGAAACATTTGCTGAGTTAAACTTAAAAGCTGTTTATCAAATTTTCTGTTTTATAACAAGTCATGACTTGCATCACTTACATATCAAAAGTGAAATACAATAAAAAAAACTAAATGAAAAAAAAAAATTCTGCAATACAGTACTTGATATAATTTTCTGTCTTGTACCAAACAATGACTTTGAGAAATCACTGGGGTACATTTCAAACGTAAGATACTGTTAATGTCAAAAGTTACACGACTCGATAACGTTATTCAACTTTCTTCACATCTGCGATAATACTAAACAGATACTTAAGTCTTAAGGGAATGACTCTTCTCACACTGTCATGACTTAAGTAACTAGAGTAACTAAATTTCAATGTGAAGTTACTCGAAGTGAAATCAATTTTTTCTCTCAAAGAGATAATACTAACAGTGACTGAGAAGGCAACATTTGACTCTTTACTCAAGTCAATAATATGACTGGCAATGACTCACCTCCTATTATAAGGAGTTATGACTTAAGTAACTTAAGTAAATTTCGAAGAAAAAAAAGTTTTTCAACTTTTTTTGCATGTTTCCACTCGAGTCATAAAAATCACTGGCAATGGCCACGACTTGACCTCAGTAGCACGTGACTTGTTTCCCCTCCCCTCCCCCCACCCACCCACCAAATATAAATATATATACTACCAGACCTTGCATACTTTTCTTTGGAGCACTGGAATGTCTTGTGTAATATACTTTAGTTTGGCACTACAAAATTTTAAAATTCAGCATTCATTCAGCATTTTGATCAGAAATGATAATATTTCATACTTATAGATATGTAATGACATGTATATACCTTTTGATTTCCCTTTCCCTCCACTTGCCCCCCTCCCCCCTCTGCTCAAGGAACATTTCTAGCTAGAAGCGATGATAATAAAGGGGGAAAAAAGCCCCATAGAAATTCAGAATGTATACATATACAGTAGCAAAGATGAAAGACACATTTCAGTTTTCAAGGCAAGCAATTAGTATGAAAGCAGGAAAATGGAAAAAATATGTGAGAAAAAAGTAGAACAAAAAGACACGCAATGTCTAAAAAGTAAAGTTTTGATGAAAGTAAAATTAATGAAAAAATAACGCTTTTCTTAGGTGTCGTTTGTTTGTTTGTACAAAAGGCAGAGAAATACCTCATGACCTGTGAGGTTACGAGATCCTTGGTTTATCAAAAGTATTGTCAAGTACAAAAGGCAGAGAATTACCTCCAGATCTGTACATTTGTGAGGTCTTTGGTTTATCAAAAGTATTGTCATCAAGTACAAAAGGCAGAGAAATACCTCATTATCTGTGAGGCTGCGAGGTCCTTGGTTTATCAAAAGTATAATCATCAATTACAAAAGGCAGAGAAATACCTCATACTCTTGCGAGGTCTGGGATTACTGTAATAAAGTGCTAGTCTTTGGGGTTTTTCTTTTCCTTTCACCAAAAAAGAGACAGATTTGAAGGTAATTTTCAGCTGAAAATGATAGCTGGGAATTTCAAATTTAATTTACATGTATGAATATGCAAAAACTGTACAAAAAGTACAATAGCTTTTGAATATTCATAGTCAGCAGAACAGACAACAATGTAACCTATTGTGTTTATACCACATTGTGATAACTTTCATTGTACACAGTGGAATCTCATGTCTGAGATGACGGATAGCAGCGTAAACGCAAGTTTTTCTACTCTACGTGCTTTGCAAATCCGTGACCGCTTCGTTCAATTATTTCTCCAAACACAAATAATCAAAGCAAATGCATGTTTCATCACTTGCTGAATAGATTTCAATTTGAAAAGGTGTACATATGAACCAAACACAAATTTAGCTACACGAAGCTAGGTTTTTATATACCGAGTGATTCAGAACCCATGAAGGAACATTTGGGATATAGCTGTAGCTAAAGGTGTTCTTACTGAATCTGGAACACTCTGTTCCAAGATCTGACTTTTTTGGTAAAACAGCATCAAAAGGGACAGTGAAGCTGTATTATAAGGCAGATACACAGCATGGAAGGTGAGTTTAGGGTAAAAAACAAATGTTAATTCAGAAGAAATGACATATGACACGCGAAGGTCACGAAAAATGTGTCCAATCAGTGATCTGTACCTCCCAGTTTAAACATCCTGGAAGACAATTAAATTTTTATGACGCCAAGCAGCCAACTCGGCATGTGTTAGAAGCCAACGGTTTTTGACTTGCACTTCACGTCAGGGGTTTAATATA
>KN883095.1:24241-39901 GCA_000934455.1 Apostichopus parvimensis | reverse complement strand
AATTTTCTGTGTTTATGGACACCTATGAACGACATTGTCCTGATCACTCTAATAGGCATTAGAAATCATGGAAGAAATGGCTCCAACTTCCATAAAATTCCATCAAAAATCGACCATTTTACAAGTCTTTTCTCAATTGTAGTTATATTTATGAATAAACATTAGCAAATTATGCACATTGATGATGTACAAGAAGTAACTGCCTAAATTTCTGTTATGTGGTATCCCTTTGTTTTGTTTCAAGGACAATGAAACACAGGTTTGTGTGCCTAAGGACGATTTTTTTGAAATATTACTGTCTTCTTTTACGAGAGGAACATCACATTATTCAAATGATACATGCGGGCATGTAATTAGTGCTTAACTTATTAAGGGGTAAAATAAGAAATTTTGATGAGCACTACATTCCATGTCATTGTTTGAACATATTTAATGAGTTTACCAGATTGATGAAAACTTCAAATGTGTATATCTTGGATACAAAATAGCTTTCTGAAAAATTTCAGCAAATTTTAAATGAGATTATCACACACAACAAATGTATTGATTATGGGGCAAATTGGCTAGGCATCCATAGTGCTTTAAATTCAATTGATAGAAACTTCCAAGAGTCATCGAACATAACTGTAAAATTTGAAATGATTTAGATAAGAATAATTTGGTAAGTGTTGTCAACCAATATTTTGGTCAGAGTAAAGTTTTGACTGCAGTTTTGATCGTCCGAGACGACCAAATTCCTGTTTTGACAATCAAAACCAGCTTTGGAGGTCGTGCGGTGAAGGACCAGTTGTTTACATCAAATTCAGATTGAAAACTAAATACCCTGAAAATGAATAAAAAGGATATAATGATGTTGATCCCCTGTCACTTTGGGACAGGAAATATAGGATCCAGGTGTGGGTTTTTGCTTTGCATGTATCATAAAAAGTTTTTAGTTGGTGGGTTGTTATATATGTCAACTACCTAAAAGTTCATGTTTTTGGAGTTCAAGCCTTCATTTGAGCAAAAGACAGAAGGATTCTATAGGTAGACCGTCTAGTTTCAGATTTCCCAAAATGAGATCATGCCTCACAGAATGGGATTAAAGAGGCCATTTTGGCTGCTACTTTAACAGGCACAACTATCAGCTGTCAGTTTGCTCTTTTAGATATCAAATTTTAGTAGAATTCAGAATGTTCAAGGTACGTGTTAATTAGTGTTTGCACGGGGTATCCGGGTACCCGCCCGACGCGATACTACTCGGGTCATAATTTATCACCCGAACCCTACGCAAAGTGTGATTTTTTATATTTTTGGCAAACAGATGGTTAGGCAAGATTTTCCCATTTACTTAGTGTGGTGTTAGGCTACCATGTGGTCGAAGATAACAGCAATAACGAAAGTATTCCATGGATATCTTATAACTGCGTCACAATTTCAGCTAATAAACAGATGGTTAGGCTAGATTACCCCCATGGACTTAGTGTGGTGTACATTAACACTAATGTAAATGTAAAATGTGCGTTACAGTGCGTAACATTTGTATAACGTTGGCATTTGCAACGTACCCAATAATCAGGACTCATTTAGCTTCCTCAGGTTCGATGAGATAACTCTTGTTTTTCCTGCATCCTTGTTTAGTCCAAACCGTCCTGAAGACATACAAGCCAGAGGAAGTCGTACGGGTCCTCCTGGGTCACCGAGCCGACCCCTCTTCTACTGATTCTGAGGGCAGGACCCCCCTGCACCATGCGGCCGCCTCTCCCAGCTCCGTAGCTCATCGGATCACTCTGTTACTGATGAAGGATAGAGAAAGCCTGGTAGCACAGGACGAAAATTCTGTCGCTCCTATCCACGTTGCGTCGAGACACGGTCAGGTGGAGGTTGTGGTGTCCTTACTGGACAATGGTGTGGACATCAATGCGAGGGGACAGGCTGGGGCTACTCCACTTCATGTTTCCGTAAGTTTAATGTACTTTTAAATTAGTACCTGAGTTGATTCAGTTTTGGGGAAGGTGGGAGGCAAGGGTAGATCAAGAGGTACGGGAAGAGGTAGGAACAGGGCTGAAATTTCACGGTCATCAATGTCAACCAATAGTTCTTTTATTCATTCGTTGTTTGCTTTCTATTCTCTCTTTCTCTCCCGTGCCTCGAGCACCCTTCGGGTTGGATATGTACGCCTAATAAATCCCCATTATTATCATTATAATTATTGATGACATCACAATCGCAGTTGAGGATGTCCGGCGGACAACTAAATTATTTGTGGAAACGTACCATCACATTTATTTCAACTAGACAGCATTTACACAATCTAATTAAACACTCCTTAAAAATCTGATAGTTCATGTTGGTATAACCCTCACACAAATGTTAGAGATTGTTTAGACATCCTTACAAACTGTGGAATAAGAATGTTTTTTCCCACATTTGGAACAAATATACGTTTTTTTGTAAATTACAAAATTTAGTTTGGTCTTTTTCCCCTTTTATATTCGGACAACCCATTTTTTTTCCGGACAACCAAAATTTGAGTATAAGTTGTCCAACGAACAAGTTAAAAAATTTCTGAAAAATCAGGCCTGATGAGGGATGACGTTGTAGATGGAGGTGAAATAGCAGGTGGGGAGAGGGTGGGGGGGTTGGAGTAACCCTGGACAAGGAAAACTTGAAAATTTTGGCACTGGATGATGAAAATTCTGCTGTTCCCATCCTTCCACATGGGCATGAAGAAACGATCAAGTGGTAGGTTTTGATCAGGGAATAAGTTAGTGTTGGAAAGGTTTGGGTAGCAGTTTAGAAGGTTCTAAGCTTTTTTCTCGCATAAATTAACTATTATGATCTGTATGTATGTATTTTAGATCCTCCTGCAAGCAGGAACTCGAGAAGAAGCCATCATTGGCTTATCAAAGCCGCAAGCTGACCGAAGTCAGTCTCTTAGATTCATATTGTAACGTCCATGATTATGAATTGTCAATTGTCATCAACTCTGTAACTGGACGACATACATTAATCTTGGAGTGACTCGAACTCGGGACCATATATTTTTGTCTCATATTTAAATTCCCATGATACCTGTTGACTTTTAGCAACATGTTTTATATTTTTATGTTCCATAATACCCTCTTTTGTGCAATTAACTTTTCCATCTTTTGTTAATGTTAATAGGCATCTGCAGGACAGCTGCTCATTGCCCACACACTGTTGGACAGGGGGGCTGACGTCACATTGGTCGACGATAGGGGGAACACCCCGATGGATTTGGCCAACAACAGGAAGATGAGGGCCACACTCAAAGGTAGGTCACGATGGGACGCTAAACGAGAAAGTTGTCGTCTTTTGTGGTCAGGGCAATGGACTTACGATCTCAGAAGTGCAGGTCCAAGTCCAAGATTGGTTCATCACATTGTGTCCTTGGGCAAGACACATGAATCTCAGTGGGGCCGGCCCTCCAGCATTTTCTTGAGAGCTGCACTGTCTTAGCAATCCTAGAATTTCCATCATCTGTATAGTTTACAGATCTCTGAATGAACGTAGCACAACCGCAGGAAAGTGCTAACAACCATGCAATCACTCCGAATAACCTCGTATGCAGACACACTGGAGAATTTACTAGAACATGGTTCCACCTGTGCAGTTTGGCTGAACAAAAATGACTATAAGGGAAAAAGGTTGTTTTAATACAATTAACTGTTTCAGTTGACACTTTGCAAACACTTTCGAAAGATCTCTTCCTCGATAATTATGACCTAAAATTGGATGTCCTACTAATGATCAACTGATGTTTAGTTTAGTAGGAAAAAAAGGATCAGGAGGGACGCTCAAGTCCTCATCAAGGACCCTATAGAGAGAGAAAAAAAAACTGAAGACACAAACACTCAGACCCGATTACAATGCTTAAAGTGCTTGTCCAAAGCATTCTTAAACCCATTGACACTACTTGCAAGTACAACTTTCTCAGGCAAACCGTTCCACTCATTCACTACCCTATTAGAAAAAAAAGTTATGCCGAATATTAATCCTACTTTGTGACTTTTGGAGTTTAAGACAATGACCTCTGGTACAACTACTATTAGCATACATGAAAGAGTCGGTAAAGGATAAATTTTCAAAACCATACACAATCTTGAAAACCTGAATCAAGTCCCCACATTACCTCCTAAGCTCCAGTGTAGTGAGATTCAACAGTTGTAGCCGTCTATAATAAGGAACACTCTTTAAGGAACTAATCATCCTAGTAGCTCTCCTCTGGACCTTTTCAAGTACTTCCTTATCCTTAGCAAAATAAATGTTATTGTTATGATCTGCTGTTAACTTGTCAAGTTAAGCAGAACTAGATAGGGCCGATGGGACAGCACCCTCCGTTGATTTTTGGACGTGGCTGTATTCAATCATTTGAATTGCAGCCTTTGTAGGTTTTTTTTTAGGTCTTATAAAGTTATGGATCACACCTTGTCTAGGAAAAGCCACAACATCAATCATCAAAGGAGAGAAGCATGACATTGAATAACCTCAAAGTATTGGCAGTGTCGATACTAGTGGATGTATTTGTTTAAACTCTTTCGTTTTTATTCCCAAAAAGTGTGGATGATGAACAAGGACAGTGGTGGATTCTACTTGCTCATGCAAAGACACTGGCATAACTACAGTGTAACCTGCTAGTAGATTTTTCGACAGGAAATTTTTTATTTTATCCGTTTCCCTGCATGGTTTTATTTCTGCGACTTAAATGAAATCGGTTTTCTACAAGATGACATAGCTTCTTTTTTTTTCCCCTTTTTTTGCTAGTAGATTATTCGACAGGAAATTTTTTATTTTATTTATGTTCCTGCGTGGTTTTATTACTGCGACTAAATTGCCATCGGTTTTCTACAAGATAACGTAGTATTGTCTTTTTTTCCCCTTCTGTTTGAAGCCTTATTTTTTTTTGGTTCTATTTGTCCCACAGAGGCATGGACAGATGCCACTCAGACTAGAAGAGGATCCACACCCGTTCTGAGCCCCGTGAAACCCCCATCTAGGAGGGACCACCGGCGTCACTCATCTTCAGAGGACACCAGCCCTAGGGACCCTGATGCTCCGATGTCTCTCACAACGAGTGAGTATAACTTTCGCCGAAGTTGTTATATGTAATCAAAGCTAAGGTGGCTGATGGATCTCGCCCTTCTGGAAACAATTACGATAGTTAGGTCTGATTATAACCACAAAGGACCAATCATGAGTGAGATATAAGGAATTTGGGGAGAGGAGGGGAGAGGCAGAGGGGAGAGTGGGGAGGGGAGAGGAGAGGGGGATAGGGGAGGGGAGAGGCATATGGGAGGGGAGAGGCAAAGGGGTCAGGGAATGCTCTGATCTGGAAATTTACACAACTAAAACTGATACCTTTCGAAATGGTGCAATTGCAGTAGTCTAAATCATTCCAGTGAATTTTTTTTAACTTTGCATAAGAAAAAAACAAATTGTAGCTTTTCTTGAATAACCCAAAATACTGAGATGAGATATGTCTTCCATAAATTTTTTTTTTTGGTAATGAGCATTAAATTAACATTAACGATCTTGAAACTACAAACATATATGTTAGGTTTTGTAAACCAATCAGTCTGAAGTGAGTAAAACCTTGTGATGAAATTAATAATAACCTTTATCTTTTCCTGTGGAGAAGTGGTTGTTAAGAGGGTGGGGAGGGGTTGTTGCTAGGAGAAATATGTATTTAAAAAAAAAAGGAATCCTGAAAATGGCAATAATTTAAGTCAGTAAGTAGAGACATATCATTTTGGAGCCAAAAAAATTCTTGCAAACTTCACTTGACAAAAAAAATAAAAGCAGAGAAATGACATTTAATGACTGTTTTTTTTTTTTTAAATCTTATACGATCCAGACCGAGTCTTAAAGAACCTGAAGGAGGCACACCAGGCTTTGGTAACCGAAGGACACCTGTATAGAGATATTGATAATGGCAATTTTAACCCAGGGTGAGTTCTCTGCTACTGTTAGTTTTATGTGTAAAAATAAGTTGGCCTGACGTTTCGATCCTAGCAGGATCTTCTTCAAAGGCTGAATGACAAGTAACAGTAACAGAAGGGACAAAAACACGCACAGAATACAGACAGGTTAATGAGCATGGTGAACACAAAGAGATAGATGTAAGTGGATTAGTAGACAAGGGATGGAGAGAAGAAAGAGAGAAAGAAACCAACAGGGGAAGAGGAGAGGTAGGAGATAAATAGTGGAGGGACAAAGAGAGGATTAAGGGAAAGGGGGTAGGGAATAAACTGGAAATGACAAAGACAGAGAGGTGTGGAGAAAAAAGGGTTACTTTTACACATTCTCCTTACACAGGCTTTCTAGTCGATAAGCAGTTTACTTACAGTTTTATTTTATTTTAATTGTTAGTTATAATTAGTTATTTGCATTTTTGTGTTTGGTGGGCATTTTATGATTGTGACAGTTCTGATTATTTAACCAAAGTCAGATGATTATTATTTTCCTTTTAACTAAGACAGGAGGACGTCATGTTTTTTTTCCCCAACAATTGATGGTCAATGGTTATGGATACTAGTGGTTTTCAACATCTGTCACCAGAAATTTTTTTTCCTGTGGGTTTAGTCATGTGCAATATGCAAGAAACTTTTTATTTTATCGTTTGCTATGAAAGCTGATAAGTTAAGCTAAGTAGCTGCCTTGTTGACAGATTTTACTACAGCAACAAGAATGAAAATAGCAACAAGTAATTTAAAGTAAATTAAAAAAAAAATAAATAAATAAATAAATAAATAAAATGACAAGTTATTAAAGTAGCCATTTTCTTTAAGAACTAATGTTCTGTCTGATAAGACGCTAGCAAGGTGTAAAAATAAATTAATTCAGTAAAAATTCACTCGATGTCTCTCTCTCTCTACCAAATGCAGCTTAACGTCTTCAAAAATGAATTTAAAAAATCATTCACGAAGGAGAAGTACCTCCCCTTCCAAGGCCCCCATGCCTCCAAAAACACCACGGGAAGGTACTGAAAAGATGACAGATGGCGCTGCTTCCTCCCAGGGTTTGAAGAAGAGAAGGTCTACCTCATTAGAAGACAGGCCAGTGTCTTCTAAGGTCAAAGGTCAGGGGCTCAGAGGTCATCCCAAGCTCGGCTACAGGCATTGTAAGTATTGTCGTGTTCGATGCTTGCTACGTATCAGGCAATGTTGTATTACTATGGTTCCCAAACTATTTTTTCATTGACTTAAATTGGTTAAATGTCAATATGATAATCTGGTGTTAATGAAGGTTCGGCTGTTCGACTAAATCAACTTTTATTTCAACTTGGGAAGAGAAATTAAAATGTAACAGCCAATTGTTTGGAAACTTGCTTTTTGCTCAGTATGACTTTTTTTTTACTTTTTTATTTTTTTATGCAAAAGTGTTTCTTCATAATTTACAACAGCCTATTATTCTGAATTATTCTTTGAATTGTTTGTTTAAGTTTTCCAAAATTGAAGACACAAGTGATAAATGCTACTGGTCATACAAGGACTAAAACATAATGACCCACATGAAGACATAATTGTTTACATTGAGACAATTTCTAATAACTGGTATTAAAAAATGTTCCATTCTCTTACCTTCATACAAACAAAGGTCTACACCCCATGGTAACATTGAAAGCCATCTGTCCTTGAGATATTACTTGTGCACATTTTTCCAAAATATGAAAGTAAACATGATATAAAAATCCACCATGGGCAGGAGACAGTGGTTTCTACCAGTTGGACCTGTTGTCAATATTACTTCCGTGCAGACCTAACTCGTTCATACCAATTAGTTAATTTGTTTAATCATCATAATTGATGTTCGTTCTCTGATAATTTGTCCTTTAGTACTTTTAATATTGCAGTTATGAATAAACATGCACAGATGGTTTTTCTGTGTAGGTCATGTCATAATTACTTCCAATCCCATCATGCTCCTTAAAGTGTTTCAGTGATAGAGTTAGGAGTGTTAGCTCAGTGGTTAACGCCGGTGCCTTCCAATCATAGTGTCCCCGGTTCGAGTCACTCCAAGATTAATGTATGTCGTCCAGTTACAGAGTTTTTGACAATTGACGATTCATAATAATGGACGTTAAATATGAATGTAAGAGACTGACTTCGGTCAGCTTGCCGCTTTGATAAGCCAATGAGGCTTCTTCGCGAGTTCCTGCTGGCAGGAGGATCTAAAATACATACATAATATTACTATGTAAACACAGATCGATGAGAGCAATTTATTCCTAAGTATGGCTAATCGAATAAATCATTCTGCTTTCTAACTATCAATAGGATAGTTACACACCTTTCCTTTGTATATCGGATACAAAGACGGCAAGTTTTCAGATCCAACACCGTCACTCGTTATGTTCATCTGGGCAAAGTAACATTATACCTCAATTACTATAAACTGGGTGTTTCAGTAACTACTATTAAGGGTTTCATAACTCATAGCTGTAACTTTAAAGCGACCATCCATGTTTTATACTTGTGATAAATCAAACATAATTCAGTATCCTGGTGGAATATGCATACAATTCCCACATTGTGTTGGACAGAGCTCCAACTTTGTTTTAAGTTAAGCAAACTTATTAATACCCGAATAATGTAGTGTATTCCCAATGTTGAATTATCGTGCTCCTTATAGTAATCTGTTGATTCGTTTTTACCTTGTATACAGCTGACCCTACCGGCAACAGACAATTGGAGAAGGCCTCGATTCCTGTCACTGTGGTCGGATTAGATTGGGATGAAAGTGTTCAAGATTTACGGTGAGTGTCAAATAATTCTTTGAAAAATTCTACGAAAAGTAAAACCATTATGCAGTATGATCTGAGTTTAGTTACGACAGAATCAATACTTGTAGATTTTCAAGCAATCTTGGAATAAATTGTTTTTAACCAGTTGGTACGAGTGCTTTGCTACATGAAATAATGTTTGTTTTCATGAAATTAATGTGCGTTGGTTTCCTATTTAAACTTGGAATTCAGTAAAGTAACTATTTGAAAATATTTTGATATTTTTCTTTGACTCACTAGTTGCTCGCTTTCTTTTTAATATTATCTGTTGTCATTTTGCTTTGCATTTTTTGTAACTGTCATGGCATTCTGACCAAGGTGTGTAATATTGATAGATAATTAATATTATTAATAATAATTAATAATAATAATAATATTGAAGATTTATAAAGCATCTGCATGTCCAACGATAACGATGCTCAAAGAAGTAACTATAACTTGTCAAACATAGAGACAAGTTTGAGTACAGTCCATGTTTATTCCAATAAATTAGATTTCATTCCAAATGATAAGAATGAAGTAAAAAGTGTAAACTTTTTCTGATTTGGTCTATAAATGGGGATTGGGGGGAGGGGGGAGATTGAAAATTGCCTGGACAAAGGCTTTTTGAACTTCATATTCAAATAGAGTCATTTCATAATTTGCCCAAAATATTAATTTGGTAAATAAATGCAAGTAGATAATCTTGATTTGATCACCTGCAATTATTTTAATTTTCATATACAAGTGGTGGGCGTATCCATAAACTGTTGACCAATCAAAATCTCTTTTTTTTTACCCTTTTCCAGGTACTCTCGTTTAATCCAAAGTCGTGGCCCTCCGCCTTCTAGTGGGCCAGAAATTCCAAAACGGCTGACGTTGGACTTGTCCCCTAATCCAAGTCTGCAGCAGATAACAGATGCTTGTACCGGCTACCTTCGAACCAGAGGTTGGTCCCCAAGAAATTCCAATAATATACCCGATGGCATAAATACCTGTTCTGAACCGCTTGTTGACCGTAGCTAATAACATACAGTGAATCATGGCTGTTACATTAAGCTGCCTACATGAATTAAGATATTTCTAACTGCAATAGTTTAATAAAAGCAATTGTTCTTTAGCCATGTATAGAGAAAAGAGGGGAAGGGGGAGGGGTTTTGCAATTTACAGTTTTAGCTTATTTGGGATATTTTACACTTTGACAGACCATTTCTACCTTGAACTCTGTGGATTTTACATGGAGGTATAAAAAACCCACCTTATTTTGGACCAGCCAGAAGTCGAACCCACGATATAAGGTTGCTTCTAATGCCATCATCTTTATTCACTAGACCATAGCACTGGTTGTTCCCTTGGAGCAACACAACACAATAGACTTGGTAAGAATTGTGTTAATAGAACTCGCAAGTATGATCACATTACCCCTACCATGAGCGAACTCCACTGGCTCCGGATACGTGAACGAATCAACTACAAACTACTTCTGATGGTGTTCAAATGTTTGCACATTGTAGGACCAAGCTACCTCAACAACTTGTTTCCAGCTCCGACCATCATCCACACGCTCACTTCGCTCTATGTCATCGCTGATGTTACTCATCCCTAGAATAAAAAACACAGACTTACGGCTTGAGAACGTTCACATCCAGTGCACCGTGCCTGTGGAACTCACTTCCAGAACATGTAAAAATGTGCAATACTGTGAACGGTTTCAAATCAGCTCTCAAAATGTATCTTTTCACCAAAGCATATATGTTAAAAATGTTATCATTATGTTAAGCGCTACGAGAATTATTTCATAGTTTGTTTGGCGCTATATAAAAATTATGTATTATGATTAATTGTACTATGATATGACAATCTTTTCCCTTTTTCCCACTATTTAGGTCCAAGAGTTCTCCCATCAGAGAGTGATCTTCACCAACCTTCTCTACCTGCGGTCTCACCTTCTCGGCCTCTTTCAGGATCCCAAAGAACGGCCCACTTCTTTGGTAATGAACTTCACCTTTTTCCTTTTCATATCATATAATTTTCTTTAAATATAAGAAAATTATCTTGTATGATTCTGTACCGTAAGTTATCGGGGTTGTAACTTTCATTTTGCATGACTTTTGGAAAAATAATATGATATATATAATTGAAATCGTGGTGAGTTGGAAAATCAAGAACAGTGAAAAAACTTCCAGCCTCCACCGGGATTCGAACCCGGGCCTTCCGCTCTGTACGCGGACACCCTAACCACTAGGCTATAGATGCTGATTGTATGTCCAGAGGTTCGAAACTGGCAAGGAAGGTTGCAATTCCACTGTAGGCGTTTGTCACCTGTATTGAACAATACTAGTTCTGTTTGGGTGACATATTTGCCTTACTCTGGTGATCAAACATGATGCTAACCAACTCAAAATAATTTGTGATTCCTATATAATATTATAATATATGTATATATAAGTAACATCACACTTTTTTTTCCCCTTTCCAGACAGTAACCATGTGAGTAGAACAACCCCTAGTCCATTCATGGAGCGCCTTCACGGGTTCATCGAGCCTGACCTATCCGCTCAAAATGATAAGATGCAACAAGAGATCATTTATGAAATGGACTGTGAGGAGGAGAACAAAAGATGCAAGGAAGAATCCCTGCAGGATACCCCTCTCAGTCCTCTTCGTTCCCCTTTTGCCAGTTCCTCTTTTCGGAGGTTCGATTCGACGCAGTTATCATCCAACGGAAATTTACAAAGAATCGGCGGATCGGCGGTGGCCAATACATTTAACATTGAATCGTCAAGGGTGAATCAGTTGAAGGACAGTTCGGACTCCGGTCAGGGGTCGTCTCGATCGACCAATAGCAGGGCGTCGACCATATCTACCCCAAGTCCCCTGTTGGGAGAAATGGATGGGTCACCCAGCAGAACTCAGGGCGGAACAAGAAGAAGCCTTTATCTCCAGAGCGTGGATGGCGAAAGCGGAATCCATCTGCCGACTCTACCGAGGGATAACGTAAGGAGGATGGACCGGGTGCAGGCTCTGGAAGAGCGTAATTTTAGGGTACTCGCCAGTCACACCAGACACAACAGCGAGGATACCATGTCTGTCGTGTCAGTGTCCAGCTCTGTTACCGTCAAAACGGCTGACATCTGTGGACAGAGGATATCTCTGTCGCACACTCTGAAAGAAGAGTCTGAGGTGGGCAGCTCTCCAGAACAGACTCTCAAAGAGCCATCAAAGATGGCAGACTTTTTGAAAAGAACTACTGGTGAAATGCCAGAGAGTCAGCTTACAAGGGATAAAAATGAAATTGATGCGAAGCAGCAAGAGGTTCCTCTTGCCTCTGATGTGACTGTGAAGAAAGACACGTCAAAGATTCCATCAGTCGGTACTGTAAAGACCGATAGCACCAGTCCAGACAAGAATCTAAAGGACTCTTCATCATCCAGAGTTAATGAAAGGAATATTAACAGCATAACAAAGCCTGTGGCAAAGAGGAAAGAACTTCACACTGGAAGCAACCTGGAGAATTTTGAGAGGGAAAGAAATATCGTTACGAAAAGAGAAGGATATGTTGAAGAAGGCGACAAGAAAAGCTCGAGTGATATGAAAGAAAATGCAAATGGAACAATAACAACGGAATGCGATTCTAGCAAAACGAGTGTAAAACCTTCATTGCGTGAGAGCTCTATAAAACCCAAATCAGTTAGTGAAGACAAGGTAACCAATTTTCAGAGAAATGAAAAAGCTGTGAAAGCACCAAACCAGCCAAAAGGGGAATTAGATAAATCTGCGAATCAGAAGAAAGTGTTGAATGTTTGCCAGCAAAACACGATGGAGCATTTACCTCCGGAAAACAAAGCAAACAACAAGTTGATTGCTGTAACCAAGGAAGTCACTGGATTTAGTCCTGTCTCTTCAGGGAAAAGCAATACAGACGAAATAAAGCATGATGCTGGGAAATCCAGCGAAGTGCCGAGAAAGGAATCCAAACACTTTGAAAACAATACAAATACGAGTAAGGATGCTAGATCATCCAAAGTGAAACCCTCGGAAGTGAAAAAGTCCACGGTCGGGGCTAAGGTAGAGGCGGTGAAGGCTATTCCTCAGAATAGGGGGAAAGTTAGTGTGGGTAAAACTGTTCAAGATACTCCTGCAAAGAAGGAAAGTAAGATCCATGGCAAGGAAAGCAATCGTGTTGTGGCAAATAGTGCAATAAAAAATGTGAACAATAAGAAGAAGGATATGACTGCTGCTGGTAATAAGCAGATCGACAAGACTTCTGTCGGTAGTAAAGAGACAAAAAGGACTACTCCAGTTAGCAGAGAAAGTAAAACTGCGATAATTCAAAGTTCAAATTCTCCACGAGAGGTGAAGTCAAAGTTGAAAGAGAATCTAGAAGCAAAGAGGAAGGAGTTATCCATGAGCAACAAATTTAGCAAGAGTTCTTCGGTCACGAAAAGTTTGACATCATCATCGTCTTCCAGTAAAGCATTGGTCGTCAAGGACAAGGTTACCAAATCAAAACTTGAGGATGTCGTAAGTCACGGAGAGTCATCCACTGGGAATATTGAAACCAAGGAAACTGAAAGAAAGGCAGATAGCGGGAGGTCTCAAGGAACAATGTCAACACCCACAGATGTCACCTCAGATTTGACCTCTGACCTCTATTCCAGAGATTCAGATTCATTAGACAGCAGCATCGAAGAAGTTCTCGATGAGGTCGCGTTTTCTTCCAGCTCCGAAAGCGATCTCGAAAGCCCTCGAAAAGAAGTCGATACGAAGAAAGGAACAGTGGGATATTCGTCCCAGTCCAAAACTGCCATGGTCGAAGGCAAGAAGCCGAAACAAGGAGCAATGTTGTTAGATCCGGCTGTGGTAGTGACAAAGACAGAGAAGAAAGACACGTTAGATAAGCCAAATAAACTCAGTCCTAAAAGCCCCAAGACACCAAAGTCTACCGGAACACGGAAATTCGTTTTCAAATCGGCGGATAAACAAACCAATAAAAAGAAGATTGCTAAGCCCAATCAAGGGAAGAGTTTGGAAGTCTCAAAGGAGAACAGTGCCAAATCATCTTCTCCGATCATCAAAAAGAAGATGGACATGTCGCGAGGGGATGATCGTAATGCAAACGGAGACAGAGCAGTTGGAAGTGTGAGCATGGATGTGAAGATTGACAGACAGTTCATGAAATACAAAGATTCACGTGCAGAGATGGTATTGAATGAAGAGGAGAAGAAAAAGTTGGGGGAGTTTGGAACCAATCAGGTTCAACATACGCCGGTAATTATTGATATCAGGGATGACCTCCCAGGGCTTCAAGAAGATATGGAAAAGCAGAGCAAAAGTGCAATCTCTGATATAGCAAAGAGAAATGGACAACCCAAACAGAGTGAGAACAGGAACAGAAAGAAGTCTGCCGTCCAGCAGATCGGCCAGAAACTTTCCAAAGGTTCGGCTAAGACGAGTAACTTGGTAGGGAGAGTCTCGAATAAGGCCAAAAGTGGCAATAAATCATTGAATAAGAAGCCTCTGGCTAATTCCAAAATTGGGAAAGAAGCTTTGAAGTCCCCCAAGAAGGGAAAGGGCAAAAACGTAGGAAAGAAAGAAAACCTGAGGATTGTGCCCGACTCGGAGTCCAATAAAACGGCCTTCATCACTGGGCACGGCTGGGAGATCAAAACTTCTCGGAATGAGGTGGATGGAGTGATCATCCAGAAGGAGAGGCAAGATGCGAGAGACGGGCCGTCCCTCAGCCATAGGAAGCTCAGTCCTGCTCAATCCCTGAAGATCGATTACATAGCAAAGAATTTGCCGATGAGTCCTGAGGTCATCAACAACATCGCCAACATCATGAGTCCCCTCGAGTTGGACACGCCCAAGTTCATCCCCGACACCATGGATACGATCAAAGAGTTTGCCGGATCTCTTTCGTCCGTGGAGGAAGAGAAGACAAGGGCGATATTTACGTTTTCTCCAGTTGGCAGTCCAAAGACCAGACGCAGAAGTCACAAGAAATCCTCCAAAGTCTCTGAAGGAAAGAAGACACCGATGATGAAAGCTACTCCTTCTCCAGACGCTACTACCCCAGGGTCGGCCTTTTTACCTTCGAAGGTGGAAGATGTAGTTGACTGTGACAGCTCAGACCTCAAAACCAATCCGGATTTGCTCAAAGTTTTTCAGATTCCAGATCATTCTGCTTCCATCGAATCCACGCCTAGGATTCAATCCTCCCGCGAGGCAGACAGACGAGGAGACACGGCATCAAGAGATCCTGCCGTTCCAAGAGAGAATGTCTTGATCGATATACCAGCAGGAGTTAAGGATGCCTTAAAGTTCAAAAGGAAATCAATTAATGTGATGCAGAAACCACCGCTGCCAAAGTTTGGGTTGAGCAAATCTCAGAGGAATTTGCTGAAGAGAAGACAGAGCGCCCCATCTGAGTTACCGAGCTCTGACGAAGATTCATCTGATGTCGACTCTCTAGCTTCATCCTTCAGGAGGAGATTTTTGGCGGACATCCCATCCGAGGACGGCTCCGGCGATGAGGTCAGTAGATCAAAAGGTGAAATTAGTAATGTCAGAAGAAACAGAAAGATGGAGGAAACTGATAAATCTGTGTCGCAGGAAGATAAAGAAAATGTTGAAGTACATTCTTCCAGGAGAAAGCCTGAAACAGGTTTTGGTGATGATGGAGTGGAGACCAAAAATGCTCAAGAGGAGTTAACTTCATCTTCGAAAGAACAATTGTTACATGAACATGTGCAGACCCTTTCAATCAAAACCCTTCAAGAGTTGAACACCATCCTGTCCAATTCAGAGGAGGTCGACATCACCTCTCCCCTGGCTCCCGTACCACTCTCTGCTCGACCCGTCTCCAGAGAATCTATGATCTCCAACAAGACCCA
>KN883093.1:162545-184955 GCA_000934455.1 Apostichopus parvimensis | reverse complement strand
ACCTAAAAAAAATACTATCAGGCCTTCAATATCTTACCAACCAAATTAATGACATGAATATGTTACGTACAGTATTAGTGCCACTTTCCTCTAGAAATAGGCTAGGCTATAGTCCATTAGTTGCATGTTATATTGTCTCATGCATGCAGACCAGACTTTCTCTGTAAGCTTTAGTAATATGATTTGGTTATGATTGTTAACTTCTATGACAGGCAGAGCGATAAAAGTTGGAAATTTATGATATTTTTTCACAAAAATTTGTTATGACAAAATGGATTGGGAAAACAAAACGAAAAGAACTAGGCCCTATTAACTTTGTTCATACACTTAGAACTTTGCTCAAGCATAGAACTGATTATAATGTTGCATAAGCAATTGCTCGACTTTTGCGAATGAGTTTTTACAGCTAACCAAACGTGGTAAAAGAATATCGTGATTTGTGCACCAATCAGGCCTATAGAGGCCTGGTTATATTTTAACTGTGGAATGGCCGTTCGCCATTTTACAACCATAGGCATAGTGTGTATCCTATACATGTATACTGTAAGTTACAGACATTACCTTAGATGCCACTAGTATGAGCTGCCTCGATTTGGGCGTGTTGAGAAGCCCTCGATAGCAAAACTTTCCTTTAATTTCGGTATGCAAGAGTTCCATTTTCAGCCAGTCTGAAAAACTTACCTTTTCTCCGTAAGATCCTTCTCTGTTTTATTTTTGTGAAACCACTTGGATAGCTCTCATCTCTTAGAATATCGGCAACTTGTCTCGCGTTTTCTGCTAACTTTCCCATTTTTAGTTGTCGCACGGCACGATCGATCGACTTACTGTTAAATATACGGAAGCCGAAATGTGACAAATACGGATACTGCCAGAGTCCATTACTATTTACATTTTTGCTTCTCTAACGTACCTGCTAGGGCGGACATTGTGTTCAGGGGGACACAATTTACAACAAAATATACAACCGACAAATAATGTCCACCTTCGTTTAACCATAGCATATACTGTCCGGGAGACAGTCTGTACCATCTGGCCTTGTACAAAAGGTCCGGGGAGACCAAATGTAGTCTGGTAAATCCGGTATAAATTGTCCTGTGGCACTGGGACAGTATTTACTGAATATGAGATATTTGCGACAGTTTGTACTGCTACACCGGCATTCACATCCATCGAGTTACTCTATACTAGGCGAATCATACTGCTTCACTCCTCTCACATTGTTATACTGTTCAGAGTATCGCTTCAAGTGTTGTCCCTCATTGAAGAAGAAAATTAAAGAAAGCCCTCAAGAAAACAAGTCTCCTTTCTATTGTTCTGTTTATTTGTTTTGTTGTGTTTTAGCTCTTCTGCTACTAAGTAACAATTCCCATACCAATATACCATGTAATACAATTCTTTATATCAAACATATTCCTTTTCCTGTACATGAATATGCTAACTTGTGTTTCAAGAAATGAAATGCACTATTAACATCATGGTACGTTTGTTTACAAGCTGTATATGTAACACAGTGCATGTTAACAAACTTTCATATTTATGTATTAATAACACAGCTGCCTATGTCTGTAGACCATTACAAGCAAAACACCGATATGGGGTAAAGGTTTTAATGAAGAAGTACATCGAACCTTGCAAGTAGTTTCAACAATATATATTTTACCGCTTCACAATATGCATCGATTGATCTTTTTAATATATGATAATAATCATTCTATGTTAATTGGCAAGAAATTCAACCACCTGACTCACTAAACGATGACTTGAGGTAGAATTTTATTCTTGATATTTTATAGTTCATGAAAAAAGAAAATATGAGCGCAAGTAAAAATATTTGCTCTTCCGGTTTTCAAAAAATTCACTCTTAAAATATGCTAAACTCCTTTAAGGCTTTTTATAAAGATTAGTATGTGGGATCCTCAGTTCAGGACTAAATATTAATAAACCAAACTGACAACTGTACTTAAACTTAAACAAATGGAGCCCCTCCCCCACTAAAATCAACCCAATACAAACTGAGGATTTCAAACTTCATCAGGTCCATTTCAGCAATTAAGTAGCAGCCAGACGGCATCTCCAACGAGAAAGATCACGAGAATTTGACGGTGTGTAGCTGTTGAGGTTGCGTATAGGATCAAATGAGATTTAGTGGATGCTTGACAGAGCCAATAATGATCATCATTTTCCATCTCTCACAAATTAACTTCTTATAACTTTGATGCATGGTTTGGTAAATATCTTATCACTGATTTAGGTATTTCCTGTGCATTGGTACAACCTGTGGGCAAAATGGACACATTTTACTGAGTTATATACGCAGTACCACTGACTCGATCGGTAATGTAATCGGTGAGTTGAGTTACATGCCGTCAGAGCAGCATTTCAAGTTGGATCTTGATCAAGTTTTCTGTGCTACTAGACAATTATCCCGTAATAAAAAGTATAAAATTTTAAGAATTCGAATTTTTCAGCTTTTATTAGTTAGTAATATGGATATGAAAAAGTGTCTGGGTGAAGAAATGTTGATTATTGAATCAAATTCCCTTTGTTGAAGTTCAATTCATCTGCTTTACAAAATAACTGGCTAATACCATGGCAGTAATGCAACCATCTGCTGAATAAGCTAACCTAGGTTAGTAGCACTATGGTGATACTGAATTCATCCAACTAATCAAATTGGGCCATGGCAGTACTGAATTAATCTGCTGATCCACAATAACTTAATATTAGACAATGGTAGTACTGAGTTGATCTGCTCAACCGGCAAAACTAATCGGCTATCAGCATGGCAGTACTGCAATCATCTGTTGAACAAATTAACCAAGTAGCATCATCTGCTGAATAAAACTAACCAAGGATAATAGCTCAATGGTGACACTGAATTTATCTATTGAACCAACCAATGGGATAGTGCCATGGCAGTACTATATTTATCTGCTATGATTAGAACAAAACCAACCGGCTAACACCATGGCAGTACTGCAATCATCTGTAGAACAAATTAACCACATAGCACCATAGATGTACTGAATTCGTCTGCTGAATAAAACTAACCAAGGATAATAGCTCAATGGTGACACTGAATTTATCTATTGAACCAACCAATGTGGGTAGCGCCATGGCAATTCCGAAAACACATATCCATCCTAACCTGCTAACACCAAGCAGGGCTTAGATCATCTGCTGAACAAAACTAACCCGATAGAGCCATGGCAGTACTGAATTCATTTTTGAGTATTTCTAGGACCATCTTCACTCCTTCTTCACCCTAAAATGAGAAGAAAAGAAACAATTCATCATTCAAAAGCATTAAGAAGTTTTAACTTCTTAATGTACCAATTTCTAAAGTTTTGGCAAGGCTCTCAAATTTAATGTTCACTCCTTCACATATTTTTGGTTAATGGGATATAACCAAAGGGTGCGGGGGTACACCATACTCATTAGAGGCTTCCAAACAGAGCATAGTGCGAATAGAAATATTGACTGACATGACAGACGCTTGTATGTTCTTCTTTTTTTCATTCCACAAAAAGCAAAATGTTTAATGGATTCATGGTTATCAAACGTTTCAATTTAAAAGGTTTTGCAAGATCAGAGGAAACATGGGGGAATATGTAATGCTATGAAAGGATTACTTTTCAATTTACACTTAATGCAACAGGTCGCTAATGTAAAAATGTTTTGAATGCACCTTGTATGCCAATCCCCAAAGTACCGGCAGACCGATAAACACCGCCCTCGCACCGAGAGCCAGGGCCTTCAGGATGTCAGTTCCCTTCCGTACCCCACCGTCTAAGTAAATTTCCACATCAGACCCTTTCACAGCCTCTGCGACCTCTGGAAGAGCATCAATCTAAACAACAAACACAGTGTTTTTTTTTAATTTTTAGCACCTTGGTAAAAAACTGTTTATGACAATTTACAAAGATATGAATGTTCTATGAGTGAGTTGATATTTTTATCCAAATTGAGCTGACAAAGTCTTAAATACAATATTTTTCACACTATTAGGTAGGAGGAACATCATAATTAAATGTTTTACTACAAATGTATGATTGCGGGGGGGGGGGAGTTGATATTTTCATCACAATTGAGTTGAAAATATGGTTGTTTTCAATCATTATGTACAAATCTTTTCATTCTATAAACTTCATCTGACCTCTCAAAGGAGTACAGAAATAACACTATGCAACAAGCACACAAACAATCAACAAAGATTCTGTTCACCTCTTTTAATATGTTGAAACGAAACATTGTTACAGCAGCAAGAATATTCTTAAAGCTGTCTTGCAAAGTTATGCTAATGGGGTACAGTGTATATTCAATGTGGATGGTTGACAAGAGTTATGAGTAACAGTGTTCACAAGTTGCAGGTACGATACACAGGCCAATACGCAGAGGGGTGTGACAGGTACATACACACCACACCTCCTCCACCGCCCCCTACCTCTCACACCCCTGCTGAATTATTCAACCAGTAGAACACATAACATATGCAGCAGACCACAGTGTAGATCTATTAAAGCCCAATTAAAAGTTTCCGATATGCAAAGAGACTTACTGTACCCAGTACGCCATCTAGCTGCCTTCCTCCGTGATTGGAAACAATTATCCCAGCGACGCCGTTTTCAACGGCAAGCTCAGCATCACTGCCTGTAAGAGAGAGACAATCAAGACTGGGGATAGGATCTATCTTATATGTAGTGAATTTTTATGGGAGTGTTGATGTTTGAGACGTGTTGTGGTAGGGACTTTGTGGGCTGTGATCGTTATCTCTAACCAAGATAGTTCTGGTTAGGAGCAGGCTTTGTGGTACGAGTACAACAGCATGAGCGTGAGTAAAAGGAGAATACACTTAACATATAATTTATGAGTACCAGTAAAAGGCTCCAAGCCTGAGTACAAATACTTCCTCCTGCAACAGTATATATTCCAAAATATCCCAACTATGAGTACAAATCCATACTACAAAGTACAGGCAGCTATAACGCTAGCGTATGAGTATGAATCCATATTACAAAGTACAGGTAGCTATAACGCTAGGGTATGAGTACGGATCCATACTACAAAGTACAGGCAGCTATATTGTAAGCGTATGGGTATGGATCCATACTACAAGGCACAGGCAGCTATATTGCTAGCGTCTGAGTATGGATCCATACTACAAGGTACAGGCAGCTATAAAGCTAGCGTATGAGCACGGATTCATACTACAAGGTACAGGCAGCTATATTCCTATTGTATGAGCATGGATCCATATTACAAGGTACAGGCAGCTATAACACTCGTGTATGAGTATGGATCCATGCTACAAAGTACCGGCATCTACATTGCTAGCGTATGAGTAAGGATTCATACAAGGTACAGGCAGCTATATTGCTAGCATATGAGTATGGATCCATACTAAAAGGTACAGGCAGCTATAACACTCGCTAGCGTATGAGTATAAGTATAACTCACTTCAAGACTGGCTCAGACGTTGTTAAAGTGTGTTCTTTCCCAACACTTACATACAACTGAAGGCATTCATCTACTGAACTGTCCATATCATGCTTCGGTACTGTGCGAGGGACGGGGCGCTCAAAATAAGAAATCCTTGCTGTAGCTATGCAGTGTAGGAAGATATATTGGCTAATATGAGAGCATTCACAATTAAGACCATATTAAAGGCAACCGGTGCTTGCTATTATCATACCAAATAAATGTTGTAGCCTAAGTTTCTCACTATCGATGGAATAACCAGATTTGAATATTATTAACATTCAAAATCATGTGGAAAAATTAAAAGAAAGAAAAACATTCTGACTAGACATATTAAATGCTTTAAATGATCTTTTTTTAAAATGTCTAACCTTTTTCATGACTCCATTTCCCCTGCTTTGCCCAAACAGCGGCAGTGCATCTTGATGTTTGTGGGAAATTTAAACATAATCAAACATACACCTCACTTATCCTTATTTACTTGAACTCTAAGTGGTACGGTTTAAAGATATCACCAAACACCATTCCAACCAACACCACTTCAGTCAACACCATTTTCACAGAAGGAAACTACCTTCTCTATTGTTCTTTACCTGAGAGAATGCCCTTCATGACAATTGGAAGCTTTGTGATTGTTTTCAGCCAACCGACATCTGTCCATGTTACTGCCGGAGAAATCTGAATAGATCCATACAGGTCCCCCTCTGTGTTGGAAGAATTCTCATGCTCCAAATTTGGAAGTCTGATACATGGAAAACAAAAAGTGCATTTGAAGCTATATGACTCCAATATAATCATCATCCCTTCATATTAATATACACTGTCATCTACATTTAAAATTTCATGAAGTGAACTATAGTGGCTATTCCCTCCCGGTGGTTTCTGAACAATATCAGAAATGCTGAATTTATTAATTGCAAGCTGTAGGCATTGATTTTGGCAACTCGCTGATTTGTTGCATATCATCAATGCAATCCACCCATGTCAGTGCAAATTTCAAGTTAAGATATATGGCATTAACCACTTGTACTTGATGATCTCTGCTGACCTTTGGGCCCCACCAAAAATAATAGGCACCCTAAGGACCTCACTAATGGGAAAAGCCACATACTCTCGTCATAACAGCATTCGCCTTGTTCAGATGTAATGTGTGTCAGGTTTTCACATTTTGACCTCGGTTGACCTCTGATGTCTACCAAAGACTTGTTGCGTATGATAAGGCTGAACTATGATGTAGGTACATACTTTCTTGTGGGTTTTGCTCTGTTGATCCCTGCTAATGTTGGCCCGCTCATCAAGAACACCAACGTGTACACATTACGGGCAAGCCATACGCCAAGTCCAACATTCCCATTCTTGAGATATCGTGGTCAAAAGTAGGGTTAACACACATTCACATTCTCACACGCACAAGCATGCACTGCAAGTAACCAAACTGAGTGTATAACAATTTCTGGTTGTTCCCAACAGTCCAAACATTGGAAAGATCAATGATTTGAGTTGTTTACAAAATGCTCGTACTTGTGTTGGAAATCTTGGTAAATAGAGCTCAATTTTATAATCAACAGGGTATTTGTTTGTATGTCACATGTGTGTGTGTGTATAGAGTGAAATATATCCAATACATAATGGAAGTGTCCGGTCACACTTACTGATCATGTATGCTTAAATCTATTTCCATAAGAATATCCAATATGAGATTGATATTACCTTGAACTCAATTCAAACAAATACACAGTAGTATCTCATAATACAGGACTGAGGTTGCAGAAAGGTTGCTGGTAAAAACTCTCACAAGCTAGAATTATGCTTATTATATGGCTCTACGAGGTTAATTTGCTTTGAAAGGCTGTACTGTTTATAAGCTACTCAATATCATGTTCAGTTTAGATTTGTCCAACCATACATAGTCATCGCAGATCACTGGATAAACCCTAAATCACTGTTTGAGTTTGTATATGTATGTTTGCAGTTCACATGGCAAATATGGTTGTTATCAAATAAACAAAGAAAAGTCGAAATTTTCGAATTTTCGAAATTTCCAAGTTTGCTTTACATACAGTTTATACTGCTGTGAATTTACAAAAGTGTCTTAGCGTAGAAGATGTCGAGAACTGAATGAAATCTTCAATGACTTTCTCGTCATTTTTAATTTGGTTTTTACAGAGAACAGAAAGCAGACATGATAGGTTTGGTGATTCCTTGTAACATTTTACATTAATTAATACCTTTTAATGAACCAGTTTATTACAGTTAGACCATTGTAGCATACAAGTGACTAGCAATGTTTTTGCACTAATTTGGACCTAGACATATCATAACATGAGGTTAATCTAAACCTTAACCCAGGTCTCCCAGTGAAACGATATATCACATGAATCATGATATTTTGAAACCATGCATAAACGTTAATCCAAATTTGATGTCATACAGTATGTGGTTCAGTAATGTCCCAATTAACTATTGAAATTACAAATCATGATAAAAGGAAACCACTCAGACCTGATACTGCTGTCAACTCTGAATCCATTTCTTAAATCTGCCAATTTTATCCCAACAATGGGAGTATCGACCGTCAGGACCAACGCTTTGTATCCGGCTTTCTCGGCACGCCTGACCATGGTCTCCGTCAGCTTCCTATCTTTAACGATGTAGAGTTGGTACCAATGCAAGCAGCTGGGAGAAGCAGAAATCACATCCTCCATGCTTGTGGTGGACCAAGAACTCAATATCATGCCCGACTGCAAAGAGGCAGCAGCTTAACATTTCGAAAGGAACGAGAACGAACGGGGAAATTATTGCTCAAATTTTGTTATATAGCGGTCTCGTAGGCTCTGAAATACCCTTAAAACTATTATCGTTTATGTGTACCAAAAAAAATCTAAACATCTTTGCACTTTTCTACTAGCAATTTGCCCATTTTGCATAGCATCTTGGGTTGCGATTCCCGATAAATTATTCCCTGACATTAATTTACTATGTAAGTAGAACTATATTTGGTAAAGAACAAATAATTTTTTTGGCTAGAATGAGACTTAGATCCGTGAGGGTCTTGTAACCATGAGGTCACTGATTCAAATCCCACTCTAGCCCCAAAAAATGCCTTGCTCTCTTTTTCGTTATTTTTACTTCAATTGTGCAAGTGACAAGTTTCTGAGTAACAGAGGTTAATATTGGTTAAGTTGTTCTAGAAGGCATTTCCTTGATAAAACTCAACCATTTACATTATTAACATTATTGTTAAAAGTGATTTAACTTTTATCTATTTTCATGCTTTTTCGTCCTTCTTTACAATTTACCCTCAATTGTACTAACCTTTCTTCTGCTCCCCCCTCCATCTCTCCTTGTCCCACCCCCTGTCACCCACGTCTCGTAGCTCTTGTCCACCTTTTTTTCTCCACACTTTTCTGTCTTTGTCCTTCTGCAGTTTTTTGCCTACCCCTTTCCCTTAATCCTATGTTTGTCCCTCTACAGTTTATCTCCTACCTTTCCTCTTCCCCATGTTGGTTTCTTTCTTCTCTCCATCCCTTGTCTACTAATCCATCACATCTATCTCTTTGGTGTTCACCCTACTCATTAACCTGTCTGTAGTCTGTGCTTGCTTTTGTCTCTTCTCTACTGTTACTTGTCATTCAGCCTCTGTTCAAGAAGATCCTGCTAGGATTGAAATGTCCGGCCCACTTTCTTTTACACAATTGTACATGTTGTCGGGGCCTAGGGCTAGATAAGCTTCAACTTACCAAGTAACTCCTTTGAAATAAACTCTTTAATAAACAAAAATATAATTAGTCGAATTAAATACATTTTAATTAAATCCTTAGCCAGACTTCTTACACTGTCCTTTTTGTTCGCTATCTATGCCACATACAGTATTGAACCTGAAAATCACACATGATGTACTTTTTCAGAGTTAAATCGATATAATACTGGGAAAGATGCAGATATAGCAACCAAAGCAAAAAGAAACTTATCATGTTCTGTTAACCAGCAGGCTGGCTCTCTGCTGATCTAATGTGCAGTTTTTCTCAACGCGCAATAAACCAGCAACTCAATGCACTCCTTAACAACGTGTAATGTCTAATTCATAGACTACTGCATGGATGAACTATTTGAGGCAGCTCCGACAGAAGGGGTACTTAGGTAGGTGGCCTTTGTGCCAGATCAGGCTCACAAAAGACTTCAATCCAGCTTGCAATAAAATATCAGACACACAATCTTGCACTCGTCAGGTATGCACACCCCTTATGACCTTAGGCTCAATGACCCTACCTTGCCCCTCTGCAACAACCAATCTTTCTTGGGTGGCTCTCATATGAAATTAAAACGAGGAACAAAGTCCTATCAGGTATCACTCACCTTTAGCAGTAGCTATTTCACCCTCTGGATGAGCAAGTGCATGCATCGCTGTTGGAGCGATTGCCACAGGGAATGATAATTTCCTACCCAGAATTGTGGTAGACAAATATCTCTCCGACACATCTATCAATAACTGTGGACACAGCCTTATCCTAAAAGAAAAGATGACCAGTATAAATTGGGCAATTGAACCAGCATTGTGTCCAGGTCGTATCGTAATATTAGGCGCACCATTTAGTTAAAATCCGTTATCAGAACTGGACGATTTTCGATAGTCTGCATTGAAGCAGCATTGCCTCCTGCACAACAGTACATCCATCCATATAACTGGCCTTGGTGCACAGCCTGATTATGGTCTTGCTTGACTTTAAAGCCAGTGACAAAACTTCCCATTGGTAACTTGCCAAACAAGAACAATAAAACCAGAAAAAAAGGGGGCCCAATGATTCCTTGCCAGATTTTGTATGAGCTGTCAATAAATGATAAGTGTGCATATACGGTTTTGTACTTAATAATAAGGTGTATCTTCGTACCAAATATAACATTTTAATATGCAAGCTTTAGTTTTGTGGTTTTATTTTTACAAAGTTTTCATACTTTGACTTCTGTTTACTTTGAATGCCTTTTGACCTACACAGAAAGCAATTTAAGGATTCTTGTCATCAATAAGGTCAATCCATATACCATGTATGAAGTTCATCTTTTGGGGGGGGGGGGAATTATCAGGTTTATGAGGTTTTTCAGACTTTGAACTCTGTGGATCTCTGACTTCTGCAGAAAAATAATAAGTTGCTTTAAATACTCACTAAAGTGGATCCAGATACCAAGTTTAAGCTTCATGGAAGCTCCAATTTGGAATTATGTTTATTTAAACTTTTGCAGATTGTGACCTCTCTTACATGATATAACTGACCTGTAATATAGGTAACACATACCACAGTAAGTAAGAAGTTCATCTAAGTTTCACTTTTGGCTTTACAGAGTTCACAGGGTTTGCAGACTTTTACCTCTGTTGACCTCAAATGACATTTCACCACCACAGAAAAAATGAGGTTCTTGAATTCACAAGGGTGGATCCAGATATAATGGTATTCACCCATCACATAATTTTTGAGTTCTTATACCCACAATGGAGGTGCTACATGTGAAAAGTTCACCACAGCTGTTCATTTGGAGATATCATGTTTTTAAAACAAGATTGTCAGACTTTTAACTTAATCTTTTCACCTCAAATACCCTTTAAGGTTATTTATCATACTTGCTATGTAAATGTATTATATTATTTGTCGCCTATTCGATTTGGAACATACCTTATGAATATTAATGATGTTATGGGGTCAAACGTAAAAATCTCTACATTGCAATAACTCTGCAACCTTAAATATAGCTGCCAGTGGTACATGTAGGCCTAATTCTATTTGGACCAACTGGGCCCCAAACATTTCGGGCCCATTTTTGCACAGAGTGGGCCCAACTTTTACTTCCACCTCAAATGCATTTTAGGACAAGTTCTTTGGGCCCAAATTTGTGGGGCCCAATATTTTGTGGACCATTTGGGCCCACATTTTCTTACATTGCAATAACTCCACAACCGTTAGTCGGATTGTTGCCAAATTTGGTATATAGTTGTTGGTTAATAGCTGGTACATATAGGCCTAAATATTATGGTATTTGGTGATGACATACAATACTTCCATGTCAAAGTACCAAATTATGGAGTTTATTGTAGTTCCAACTCCTCTAAAAATTACCAAATTTATTGTATGCTTGGAACAATCATGAAATAAGCATTCTGAAAAACACAGTTACATTGCTTCAAAATTGGCTGATTTATCACAGTTTTGAAATTCCATAATTTGTAGCCATTGTGGCATTTTTTGAGGTCTGATTTCTCAGCAATTAACAATTGTACTACCTTTCTATTACAGAAGCATATAGACTCTATCCCATAGAATGGAATATAAAGAAAATAGGCTGAAAAGGCATTGTCTTGTGGAGTTTAATAGGTCAACTTAAAATGCCAAAATATTCAATGTTGTCATATTTTGCTTAAAAATGTGCTATTTGTAGTGACAAATTGCCCCTAAACCATTGCTTCAGGGTACTTGGTTCTTTCAGAGATTATTATGTGTAGTCCAAACAATACACAATAATGATAAGAATGCTTTCCTGTATTATATTTGCAAGTTGTGCATCTCTAAAGTTGCTATTTCATGCTGCGATTCAGCATATATTCTTACCTGTGTTTATTTTCCATTATATGTGATAAAGTCTATATGCTTCTGCAATAGAAAGGTAGTAGGTTGTTTAATTGCTGAGAAATCAGACCTCAAAGATCAAGAAAATGCCAAAATGCCACAGTGGTAAAAAATTGAAGAATTTCAAATTGTGATAATTCAGCAATTTTGAAGCAAAGCAACTGAAATTTTCAGAATATGCATATTTCATGGTGCTCTAATCATGCAATGAGGGTGGTAATTAACGTTTGGAGAGGGTCCAGCAACAGCCATCCGTGATTTGACACAGAATGAACTTATTGCAATAAGCAAGGGACCATAGTGCCCATTGGGCATTTGTTACAATTGGATTCCTTTGGTGAGTATTCAGGCCTAAATTTGCAAACATATAGTATAGGCCTAGCTAGTCCTGTTGTAGAAATATTGAATTATATGCCAATGCCAGGGGTTTAACTTTAGCATAATGTTGTTTAAACAGTTGGTATACTTCCGGTCACTGATTCCAAATAAGTACCGTTTTTTGCAAGGGCTGTAGTCACTACTGTAAGTAATAACTTCTTAATCTTTCTTAGTTAGGGCTAAGGAAAACATGATTTAGTTCTGCAGTTTCTCTACCTTTTAAATGATTCAACGTTTTCATGCAGAGTCTGCTCTGAATTTGCACCTGTGGCATAGTAATCATAAACTGACTTCCCTAACATCCGTTGAGAATACTTTTCCAGGTCATCAAGGCACACAATGGAGTTCATGTTGGAACTATCTCTGTGATTTTAAACGTTAGATATACGCCAACCGTAGACGTGGACTGGTGTACGTAACAACGTAAAAAATAGTAAATCAATTTAGCTGGATGCAAGTTGTCTACAGACCTTCACCATCATCGAGGGAAGAAGTGAAAAGTTGATGTAAGGCTGCTAAGTGTTCTAAAACACAAAGTACTTTTGTTCACAATAACAAATGTCGCACATTTTTAGGCGTTATGTTTTAAGGTAATCAATTAACGCTAGCGAACTAGGGAACTGGTCCGTCGTAGAGTTACATTCACAATTAGGCCTACATAGATCCACTGCAATCGGTGCACGGTGTCCACAACAATAACAATCCAAAGTTGTACTGTTCACTAAAACTCACGGTATCATCCGGACCCAGAATCCCGGCCGTTAACATTCAATAAAGTAGCGACATCAATTGGATACACTAATATGTTTTTTCGTTCAAGCGTCAAAGTCGTCAAAATCCCTAAAATAACTATGACTGCATTTGACTGGAAATATCGCGTTGTAGCGTGAGTCGTAATCCGTATGAAATCCGCGACATAGCGCAATTCCAGAGGGCTTGCGAAAAGCAAGTGATCGATAAAATAAGGCACAAAAATGAAAAGACCGTATAGCACTTCACCTATATATATCCCGTACCGGTACTTATGGTATTTGGTTTTCGTCGCTGAGCGCGCACGGGCGGCGAAACACCCGGAGCGACATAGTCTGACTTGTGAGGTCGAGGTCGACTTCTGCAAGTCGAGAGAACAACAATTGAAGGCGATGCTTATTCTGCCGTGGATTGCTGGCTACCATTATGTCATCGATGTAAGTTTATATACAGAATGGCAAACCTCGCGTTGCCTCGTCCATGAACCCCCGAAACGTTTGGGCGACGTTGCAAAGTCCAAACGGCATCCGCTTAAATTCAAAGAGATCAAACGGGCTTTTTGTTGGCTCCAGAGTTTTTTCGTCAATTTCTGTTAGAGAGCGTTTCTTTAAGGGAGTTATGCACCAAATATTAGAATATAACTGGGTACGTATGGCGGGCCATCAGTCTCAAATCATGGGAGATCGACTTATACCGATTTAAAACGACATATACCAGTTTCCTTCGACTTATACCAGTTTCCAGCAGCTGAAATTGACATCTACCGATTTAAATCGACATATACCAGTTTCCTTCGACTTATACCAGTTTCCAGCAGCTGAAATTGACATCTACCGATTTAAATCGACATATACCAGTTTCCTTCTACATATCATCGATTTAAATCGACATATACCAGTTTCATTCTACATATCATCGATTTATTCTACTTATCATCGATTTAAATCGATGATAAGTAAAATAAATCGATGATATGTCGAAGTAAACTGGTATATGTCGATTTAAATCGATGATAAGTAAAATCGATTTATTCTACTTATCATCGATTTAAATCGATGATAAGTAAAATAAATCGATGATATGTCGAAGTAAACTGGTATATGTCGATTTAAATCGGTATAAGTCGATCTCCCATGATTTGAGACTGATGGCCCGCCATAGGTACGTAGGGTAGATCTGACGAGTAAGGACCCATGAAAGTTCCATCTAACTGTACAAATTTGGTGTATCAGCGCAATTTTGACTTGTTATGTCGATATATGAATCGTTATGTCGATATAGTTGATTCCTCCCTTTTTTTATCTTTTTTTAATAGAAATCGTGATAGAATAAAGTAGACGGATTATGGGATATATGCAACAAAACTTTAATTTAATTTTGATAGCCCTTGGCTAATATAATGCAAAGGATATAATTTGAAACAGACTATTCAAATTATCGTAACAATTACATTGTTTACATGTATCCCAATAATCTTGCCTATTCCAAACAATTTGAAGTGATGGTCTTTACCTTTTGGGATGATCGAGCGCATTTTCGGGAGACCAATGTAGATTATTTCATTTTCAGCTTCCGAAGGTACATACTATAACTTGTTCGTACCGACGTCAGAGCCACCGTAGTGCAGAGTTATCATTTTCACTGCCATTGTACTTACAAATTCTCATTTCCCCATACATACATTATGTAGGTCTATTAAGTGATCCTTTGTAACAGATCATAAGAAAATCTTCAACATACACTGAGTAGGCTTCCAAAATGTTTCCAAGGTGATGGACTTAATGCTAGTCTGCTTCACATTTTAAAATCGGGCTGAAGATATATTTCTTTAACTGGTTGAGTATAATATGCACTTTTCGTCACAAGCAGAAGTACTTAATATAGTGTTTGTATCAAACATTGTACTGTGAAGTAGGACTCCTACGTGTAGTGTTAGTGACAAAACACAACCATCGCAGCTGCTTTAAAGTAGTACGTTGGGCTGAATTCTCATTTTGCAGTGCTGTGTTGTATTGCATTTATTAACATTATAGAAAGGAGTTCCTTTCTAAACTAACACACAAGACATGAAACAAAATGTTATGTTTATGAAACTGTCAGTCCTTTCAGACATAAGATTAGCAATCACAATAAATCAATAATGTTCAATATTAACGGTTTTACCACAGCAGAGCATTATACTTTAGGTAATTGCTTCCATTCAAAATTTGAGATATATTTTAACCATATCAACCTTCCATTCTGACTGAAGGAGGTCCCAAGTGAGGTAGAAAATACTTTCTTGTAAATGTTGTACTTTATTCAGTTTTCTAAGGATCTTCATTCCATATGCGCAGTAACCTACTTAAAAAGAGGACTCAGAGCAAAAAGACACATTTTTAGAAATTTTGACAGCAAATTGGAAAATGAGAGTTAAACACAATATGGTGACATCATTACTAATCTAATCCATCCTATTAACAGTCACAGTTACCCATGCATACATATCTGGTAGATGATAGTAGTCAAGATGGCAGACTTGTAGAACGAGCACAACAGCATGAGTACAAGTAGAATCCCCCTTGATTGTAAGTACAAACAAGGCTACATGATTTTACAATAGTGTCAAGTGTCTACACTGCATTCTTAATTGTCCATGAGAATGAGTACAGGCAACATACCCATAGAATATGATTACGGACTTACGGACAATATTGTTTTAAATTGCAGAAATTACAAGCACAACAAGGATTTTTTTCCCTATACTGGGGAATGGGTTAGGGGTGATAGCGGGGGGATATTTTCTCGCGAGAGGGGAAGTTTGTTGTGCGCCAGTAGAAGCATCGCTCCAGCTATAAGAGAGGATGGTAAAGATAAGAATTTAAGTGCAATTGACTATATTTGTTTCAGGTTTTTTTTTTAAATACCCATCAATACATACATTATGCCTATGGTTTCATTAAGGCTTCTTCTGGCAAAACATTCGTCCTTTCATTCATTATTATGTAATTCAATACATCCATATACATACATACACACACACGCATTCACCATCGCATAGATTCCTTCGGCTTTCGGCAAGGAATCAAAAAAGGAGAAAATTCGACTTAGCAAACTTAAAACCCATTTTATACATGTCCTTTCTGGGCCACTGTACCCAAAGGGCGATTAAGGATAGTAAGGTTTATGGAACCAATCATTTGACTGTGTGACTCTTAATTATTCAAAGGTTTCAGCTGAATGATCTAGCAACGCTGCGGTGTGCCCCTCCCCCATTTTCAAAAGTAGCTAATGTACAGCATCCCCCTCTGCTCCACCCCGGCACCTTCCTGAAAAAGCTGTTAGATTAAACGCAAAGAATATTCAACATATTATGTTTGACTCGCTTAGGCCACCTAATTTACTTACTTGACTTGAATAGTAATCATCCTCATACAAGTATTAACACGCTTTGACTTTGTGTACCTCTCATGGTTACCTATTTGTTAACATTATCTTTCATTAACGACGGACGACTTGTGTATAGTGTTTGTCAGAACAATCTCTCCTGTCATGCTTATGAACACGATGCCTTTGCTTTACTTTATGACATGTTATTACCAGTAACACGATTAACAGGAAGATAATGAGCAGACATGCCAAAATGATATATAGGATGATATTATCATATCTTTTCGATGCAAGTGTCGGAGGTTCCTGCAGCTGAAATGTGCAATCATTAAAGCGACTGGTCTCAAGACTAAAGCCATTACTAATCTGACTGACATTACAAGTGAAAGAAGTATTTTCACAGTATGTGACGTATGCATGTTCCGTCGTCAATCCTGCAAGGAAAGGCCCTTTCTTCTTGTTGACGATCTGGAACGGACACTCACCGGAGGATGAAACAATCTTGAGTTCAATCTTGGGATAAAAGTAACCAAGAACCGTACAATTCAGCAAATAATCAGCGTTGACGTTCAATGGCAATGAAGCAGTGTCCACCGCTGAGCAAACAGGTGTTGGTAAAGGAGAATGACTGTTAAACAGACGATACGTTTGATGCAGTATAACCGTACTTGCATTCATGTTTGAATCTTGTGTCAGTACAACATCGTAAAAACCGGAATCCTGGACAACAGTGTTTTCGATAATAAAAGCAAGTTCTGCTGAAATTGGCTTTCCGTCCTTGTCTCGTCTTATATAGCTGATATCAAATTTATAACGGTCAAAGGTTGGCTCATCTTCGTACCAAAATCTATATCTCCACGCAGGAATAAAATTCGATGTATTTTGGCCAAAACTTGTTGAAAAGTTCATAAAAATCCAATAGTAGTCAGGATCAGCCATTGAGAATACTGGCGTTGGAAATACAACATCGCAACCAGTAGACTGTACATAACAACTAAGTTCATTATTCGACACACCTGAACACCATTTCTTGTTACAATCAAGAGTATCAACAAAGGATGGTCCTATAAAAGAGAGAAGTAAAATAATGTAAGCAATTTTGAGATCCATCTTTCGAAGCTTCTTTGTTAGAACCTATTAATGCTGATTAATTGCTACCATGTGTTTCTTGGTACAAATCATTGCCGGTTCGTCTTTCAGTGCGGGTGTATCTTGAGATAAAGTGATCCTAATTCGTCGTTCTGCCTACAGCATACATGAGAAAGTATCCTTAATGAGCGTAATTATAAACTCTAGATTATAAACAGAAACATTTTCACTTGATGGGCTTGATGACTTTGCATCTTTCTAATTTGGAGGCCATCGAATGATCATTCAACTTTCACTATTTGATTGAGTTATTCATTGTTTTCGAATAGCAGACGTTCAATCTGAATTTAAAAATAGATATGTAATTAGGCTTTGGTTTCAGAACCATCAACAGAACGCTAAGTGCTATATGAAGTATTCAAGTACACGACATGCATGGACGACCCAAGCGAATGAGTGTGTGGGTGTGTGTGTGATTTTCACGTAAAATATAACATTAAGCAATTAAATCCGACCCCCCCCCCCCTAAAAAAAAAACGAATATTTCACTTGTCAAACTAAAGTACCTGATTTATGATAAATTTGATCAAAGGGGAATGATATTCAAGGTATTTGAAGAACAATGTTAACATCGAACTATGATATCTTCTGATTTATAAAAAATATGCAATCATACAACTATCAGTCAGGTATAGTTGAGGGAGACATTCAAACTGAGTCCAGCAGGACAAAAGAATGTCCCGCGTGATACAGGACGAGCATTTGGAAGACTTATCGGAAGAATGATTTCATACCCTACGTCGATATTGTTTCCCGTCAGATGCAGTGCTTTATTTTTTGCCATCTTACATCTGATGACAACCAACACATAGAAAGAACAATTCTGACCTTTGAAAATGTCTTTTGCATTTTGTGTATTTAAACTGATTGACAATAAAAAAGTGAATTGATAAAATGGAGTTTCTGAAAGCACCTAACCCTGATACATAATGTACAAGATACTGAATTAAGGTGAAAAGTTTCGCTCAAAGAGTTTAATGATGGCAGGCTTGAACAAATAAACTGAGAAAACATAACGACAACCTATTTCATCTGTGGAATCAATCCCTTTTTTAAAAAAAACGTCATAAAAAATATTGTACAAATAAATGCACTATTTAAGTGTTTCTTCTTTTTCGATTAATTAATCTTACATATACACTTCCGTTCGTATATATCGCTATAGTTAGTAACACTTTTTAATCGTACGTGCATTGCATATTTGGATGTACTACTTTGCATGCGGTTCTTACTTTATAATGTAGTATTTATTATGGCCAAATGAGACCGTAAGTATCAGTAGTAAATTTAGGCAGCTGGCTACATCGGATGGAGCGTTACCTTATTTTTACAGTCAATTTCACAAACACAATAGTATCAAAAAACTAGTTGAATGATATTCAGTTCCGAATAACGATTGTCACAATATGGTGCCTTTCTATTTCTTGGTGAGTTATGCATTGGAACGCTAACAGGCCAAAGCTTGGACAACGTTGATTACTTAGGCAAATATTCGATGACGTTATCTCGAACTAATAACGGTTCTGTCGTCATGGTTATTCGGTGACAGTTATTCACTGGTTAAAATGATATACAAAAGACAATTAAAGAACTAAATTTATAAACAATTATAGATCTAATGTAAATCCCAAATAAGAATAACTATAACTGTTTTGTTTTATTTCTCTCTTTAGTAGTGTGGTCATTAAGGTACTGTGATTAAAGTAATCAAACAAAGTCGTAAACAATTCTTGAAGGAAAAAGTTATCGGGCAATTCAACTTCATCTGCTTATTTATTACGAAGTCGGCTTATCTTAATCTGCAGTTACGAATTAACAATGTATTTCATAAGGTTAAGTGTCGAAAACCAATGGATTCAGACATTGCAGATGAGACTGCCTTTTTATTTTTCGGTACAAGTGTAGCACCTGAAATGCGTGTTGCGGAGTTACTGTAATTTCTCCCATTAAAAGAACTTGTACCGAGTTGCTTGACAATTCCCCTTGGTTGGGACAATTTGTTTTATATCACCTGTATGTTTATGTCGTAGTACATGAATCATGAATGACGTACTTACACGTACTTATACATCATGAATTATGGCTCAACACTATATAGAGTGATGGTAAAAGCACTGGATAATAACTGTTACAATTGTGACAATTTAAGCTACGGTCCAGTAAGAGACTTTGAAACCTATTGCGTCACCAATGTTCTGCCACAAACGTGATCCATTGGTGCGGGAAACAGCAGTGGGTCTCCTTTATGCTATGCACTTTACAATGTCTATGGCTGAGAGTAAGATTTCCTTTATGCTGGTGATACTGCCATACATATAGTTTCAATGTGCGTTCAAAAAGTATGTGGCCTCATTCAAATAAATCAAAGGAGATGTGTCTTGCAAATACCATTGTAAAGGTCAGCATAGGTCAGAGAGCCTTGTTATAAATGAATCTGATGTTAATCTTAAAATTCCATGCCACAGACGTACACATACACAGGGCGAAAATACAGCTGCGACAACCGAGTTTATCAGCATGGCAACACAAAATAATTCCAGAGGTAATTCAGCCATTGTTACCTGTACTAAAGGAGGTTGATAATGAAATGAAATAGGAAGTTGAGAAAGTAGTTTGATTTACCGATTTGCTATCTTTGTGCATATTGCACTTGGACCTTTTTATACACTATACCTTGTAGTTTTAGATTATTAATCTTCTATTGAAATGAAATGCAATTAAGCGGAATGAACTTTACAGTTACAAATAATCATATTCAAATTTAACTATGTAGGATGGAAGCTACTCATTGTCACTGGTCACATCCTCCCTCCAAGAAGAGGGTACCACCATCCCCTCCCTGGATCCTGGAGACAACATTTGCTTATGGCATGTATTTGAACCACCGTTAAGATCGCTGTGAGACTTTCTTTGTTTACTGCATTGATATGAGGGAATCATTTCAAGCTGTCCTTCTAAATAGAGACTTTTGTCATTTCGGACGTGCTGGGCTACATTTACACGTCCCTTTCAACATCATCTGATTGATTATAATGTGCGTGGTCGCATTTTGTTCTCAGAAATGAGAAGATATACTTAATTTTCCTTTCACATTTTGCTTTAAGTGTCTTGAATATAACACGTCTGCATCAAATTTATCTTATATCAGAGAATTCTAAAATGAAAATAAACCTCTTCTGGGCGGGGCGTATACAAAGTGTATGTAGATTCATTTTCATTTCTTTTCATTTAACTTCTTTTAAAAGATGCCCACTCATGTGGAAATACATAGATGAAAGAACTTTGTACTTTTCCTTTACAAAACAGTTAACGATGTGCGAATGGCTTGAAACCAAATTCTACTATCATATTTATTTGTCGTCAGTAGGTCTTAGAAACACTCAGCGCAAGAACAAATGACGGTACTTCAATAATTATTGAAAGGCGCAAAGAAAGAAAGTGAAAATGTTCATTGTAGATTATACTAGATCTATGGCAAAGAATACTTCCCATAGACATCATTTTCCGTGCATACAGACACTGGCAGCCGAATCAGAAAAGCTTTATTCCAAGATACACTCGCTTGCAAATAAACAGCAATAATTTACGGGTTCTGTTGAGGGACTTCGAAGGATGGATCTTAAAGTTGCTTACATTGTTTTACTTCTCTCTTTTATCGAACCATCCTTTGCTGATACTCTTGCTTGTAGTAAGATGTGTTCAGGTGTGTCGAATAATGAACTTAGTTGTTACGTACAGTCTACTGGTTGCGATGTTGTATTTCCAACGCGAGTATTCTCAATGGCTGATCCTGACTACTATTGGATTTTTATGAACTTTACCACAAATCTAAGAGGTAGTTCCTCAAATATCAGTTCTGAATTGATAGGTAGACTTTCGTACAGATATGAGTATCTCTTTCAACGTTACACATTTCGTATAGACTATATAAAACGAGACAAGGACGGAAAGCCAATATCAGCAGAACTTGCTTTTGTTATCAGAAATACTGTTGCCCAGGATTCTGGTGTTTACGATGTTGTACTGAAAGAAGGTTCATACAAACATGCAGGAACCGTTGTACTGCATCAAACGTATCGTCTGTTTAACAGTCATTCTCCTTTACCGTCACCTGTTTGCTCAGCGGTGGACACTGCTTCATTCCCATTGGACGTCGACGCTGATTATTTGCTGAATTGTACGGTTCTTGGTTACTTTTATCCCAAGATTGAAGTCAAGATTATTTCATCCTCCGGTGAGTGTCCGTTCCAGATCGTCAACAAGACGAAAGCGTCCCTCCTTCCCGGAGAGATGACGTTGGAACATGCATACGTCAAATACTGCGAAAATACCACTTTCACTTGTGTGGTTCATCCAAACCGGGTCACCTACGATCATCAAGTTTATTCGTGCGCATTCCAGCTGGAGCGTCCAGAAAATGGTAATTCCTCGTAAAAGAATTTTAATTATGTCACAGTAATAGAAGTCGAGTTTGCAAGGTCTAAAAATTTGTATTCGGTAAAAAATCATTATCTTTACAAATCTTTATAACTGGCTAAATCATTCAAGTTGAAAGTGCCTATGATAGCACAATAAGTAGGGCTACATGGCAAATCGCACTGCCTTAAAAGACAGGTTTCAATTCCTGTTCGTGGAAATTGACAACTAACCGTAAAACTTCTCTTTTTCGTCT
>KN883093.1:143381-162345 GCA_000934455.1 Apostichopus parvimensis | reverse complement strand
TATATAAATCTATATAAGTCTAATCAATTAACAGATCAAGTTTATTCTAAGTACCAGTTGAAGGATAATTAGGCTTTATTAAGCAACATTAAGAATATTTTGTGTTTATGATAGCCTTTTTTAGTCAGTCCTCGTTTTAGATGTTTAGTTGTTTTCGATAAAAGTGGACAGTGTAACGGATTGTTAGGCCGGTTACAATCACTAGTGTTGCTGTGATCGAACGGCAAAGTTGTAGTATGGTATACGTGTGTTAGGGTACGTACACCTTCACTGAATAATCTATGACGTAGGTTACTTCTTTGCAATCGTTGCTTGCTCAGTTTCTCTATAGAGTCGATCTTTGTCGTCCAAAAACAGAGCAGGTTACTTGATTTAGTAACAGACAATTCTCTTGTTCCTTAAATTAGCGGGATTCATATTGGGTGAGAATTAAGTTACCGCCATCGATAATAAACAGCGCCAAACTGCGCGTATGTAAACACACCCGTTAACCGTAAACATAGCTAAAGCTAGGATTCCATAAGCACGGATACGGAATGCGGTTGCGGCATATAGTTGCGGTGTGCGGATGCGTACGTTTGTAATTCCAACAATGTGGATACGAAGCAGATACTGACGTAACTAAGGGATCGTGCTTAAGGGATCAGAATAGATCATACCAAAATGGCACCAAACACGTCTAGAATGCGTTTACAACTACTGTATGCACAGAAAGAACACCCGATATTGATGATTTCGATGCATCTGACGATGACGGTTGGTGTTTGAAACAGTTTAAGTCATCATTAGAAGAATGTATGGGTTTTATCTGTTCCATAAGGAAGTTTGATAGTAGCCTAGGCTTATGTTAAATACGTTGAAACTGCCGGTAGGTTACATCGTCTGTGGTCTAGAAAATCTTCTCATTTAAAATCACAGAACATACGATCTCCATTAGGTACCTAAATCATGTAAAGGTGTGATATGCCCGGAGCAGTGCATGCACTAGTCGTATTTACCAAACGTCCGGAATCCTAGCTATGACCTTTGCATATTGAGGTCCTCTGACTTCATAGAGATTTTTTGGCTCATGTCCGATTTCTTTGCTAAAAGCTATTTTACCGTGACTCTTAAATGTCTGTCTTTCTTTATCTCTCTCTTCACACTTATTTAAAGGTTTTGTTTAATTTATTAAACCAAATCAACCCTAGCTAGCTGGCTGACCCTCGTCCAAAATTCCTAAGCACCCGAAAGAGAATACTGGACTACTAAATGATTGTATACTATGACTGAATCCTGGTTTTCTTTTGAAGAAACGGCAAGAAAAAACAGAAAACATCGATGGTGGGTTCATCAACTGTTCCGTAATCGACGCATGGGGTCTATCATATTTTGGTTAATGAGCTCAGGTTTGACAACGAAAAATTCAAGCAATATTTTTGTCTAATCAAAGATCAATTTGCACAAGTCCTGTCAACAGTTGAAGAAGCTTTAATAAAACATTGCAGAAGCAGGGAAGTTATCTGCCCTCGACAAAGACTTGCAATGTGTATAAGGTATATACACAGAGATAAGACTATTAGAACACAAATATGAAACAAAACAATATAATTCGTCGTTCTTTCACGCATGCTTCGAGAGATGAATTTTGATTTTACTTTTAAAAAAATCCAACATATTAAGTGTTATTACAGAGAAAGGAAATCGCCTGTATACTCAACGTTACCATTAGAGCACACTATTATTGACATCAAATGCTAGATTTTCCCATTGACTAAGTGTGGTGTTAGGCTACAATGTGGTCGAAGATAGCAGCAATAACGCGAAAGCGTTCAAGTGCTAACGGAAGAAATAAATCATTATGTACGACAAAAATTTCGTATAGCGCCTAATGCATACAAAAACGTGAAGCCAGTACACGTGCGCGTCTGCGCATGTAAGGTTTTAACATTTGTATACACTTAATGACGAAAGCCAACTTGCGCGCAAACGCTCGTGTATTCGTATGAATATTGAACATTTCGAAAAAATATTATAATTATTGTTATAAACTTAATATCTGGCTAGTTTAATATGAAGGATTTTAGACTCCACGGGTATCCGGTTGGATAAACGTCTGAATACCTTATTTGTAGTCCGGAACAATTTCATGGAAATGCTTCGAATTAATAGTTTTCTATGGCTATTGCCTTATGGATATATTCAGTTTTGATGCAAATCAACATGCAAATCTAGGTTAAAGTGGTGTTGTGAATACTTCCATGAAGAAGTGATTGTCCTAACATATAGGTTCCTTCATAAAACAAGCTATTATTATTATTATTATTATCTATTAGTATATAAACACATGTTGTTTCTGTTTACTCATTTTGAAGAATGCTAGACTCGACCGTAGCGGTTAAGGATTTTAAAATCCACCACAGTCGTTTTGAACTCTAAGTGTAACGTCCTTGATGCCCTATTGGAAATCTAAAGCGAAAACATGGAAATTCATTTACTATAACTTCATAACTTCATTATGATAATGACAGCGCGTTCTAACTCCTGCACTCGTTGAAGATGAAGAAGCATTCTAGCAGCTTGTGATTTCAACTGCACATGCACAGAATGAAAACATTGTTGAGAACAACTATTAACTCTTATATACATTATGCATCTGCTTCGTATATGGTATTTATCCGTTTGAGGTACAAAGTAATCCGTAATGCAATTTTCTTTGTTTACGTTTCCTTTCACTAATCTGTCCTCCTCTTCAACCCCTCCCAACCCCATCCAGCCCAACCACACTGCCATGTGGTTAACCAGTACCTCCATTACTATGTACTGTTATATCAACTATTGCTGTTAAATTTGTTATAGCTGGTTATTATATTGTATTTACTCTTCAGCATACTTTCGTCATTATGCGCCCAAAGGCTCACCAACTGATCGGAGTGTGTCGTCCGCTGTTGTCCATCACCGTGGCTACTTATTCGGCAGTCCGATACCTACGTAACTATATCTTATATGTAGATATCCAAACCGTTGGCTTCTATTTATGCGGGGTGACGAACATGCACTTATATATCAGAAATGAGTTATTTCAATAGATCATTTCAGTTGGCGAGTTGTATACAGCTTTTACCAGTCAACATTATGGGTAGGAGGTGGGATAAGAGGTTATGAAATGAAACATTTTCATGTCTTGGAATGGTTTATCTACATTACTACAACACCACCCATGCACAACTTTCCGTAAATACGGCTTCAAACGCCAGAAATTCGCTGTCAAAGTATTCCCTAGAGACCTCTCGAGCTACTACTCGTAAAAAAAAAGCAAAGCTGCCCACCGCAGTTCATCTGACGTCATCAAAGGAACCATTTCAGCCAAAGCCGACTCCCCGCTGTTTACCGATACGGCGTTATACAGCTTACTACATGTAACCACAACACTCTTCTCATCATTTCATAACCTCTTTAATGTATGAAGTTAAATGAAGGAAAATTATGGTGAGGAACTTACATTTTGTTCTAACTTCTAGCATCGACATATTTTAACCTATTGTTACGTTGACCAGTGTATCCCGAAGTCCGGCTAATAATACAAATCTTTAACACATATCAAGACAAAATCGGAGAAGAGGTTGATTACTGGTTGATCTCTAATTTATTAATGTATTCAGTCGATCGCTGATTATCTGACATATGAATTAACCACAGATTACGGCATTGACAGACTTAACAGTGATTACATTAATGAACAGTTAATAGAAAATGGTACAGTAATTGTCTTAATACTTAAGCGGTAACACAGTTACGCAGTTACACAATTATGCAGTTACATAGTAACGTAGTTACGCAGTTACGCACAATCGAACTTACGCAGTTACGCACTTACGCGGTTACGCAGTTACGCACTTACGCAGTTACGCAAACTCGTGGAGGCATACAAGAGATTTTGTTGGGACTCACTCACACGACAGGCTTAAAGACTTAAACCTTTTATCGTCTCAGCTATAGATTACTAAATAGAACATCTCTTTTCGAATCACAACTGAACCAGTACGTGGGTAAATGTATGTACAAATGAAGGATAATATTAGCGTTGGTTGACACTACTCTCTCGCACTACTTGCTTGGACTTAGAAAACATAAAAGATATAAAAGACATTCGCCCACATTAAACATATAGTCTAACGTTTGTGAGCCCCCTAGTAAAGTCGAAATCACAATTATCGAACCCCTATGGAAAGTTACAACAAATATGATGCCTCTGAAACATACACCCTCGTTTCTTCTTACTTAAATGCACGTAGCGCAACAATAGTTTTCTTAGGATTTCCTAGTTGTACGAACAGTTTCCCCCGTCACCCCAAAGATACCCGATTTTACCTTTCCTAAGACAAAAAATTAAACCTAGAAGTCATGCCAAGCACATAATTGTGTCATAGAACAAATATACCAGTTAGGTGGTAGCGACTTACAGAAAACAGGCAGTTCTCCAAGTTTTCTCTCCGTCATAGGCAAATCTCGGAATACCTCGTGAGCGTGGTGAGCTAACATTAAACAAACTAATTAAACAGTCTACGGTTCCACTAAGCATGCATATGTCTCTAATGTTAAAAGTGAAATCTTATCCGACATTTAACCTCAATATATATGTGTATATATTTTGAGCTCAATATTTAATATTCAACTTTTTAGAGTGTAGGGACCTCTTTTATACACTATTACTGTCTGCATATGATATGATACTGCGTATTGTCTGCAGTTTTCTATCTGGCAAATCGTATTTACATATTGTTTGACATCCTGTGACCTTAAATGAACCATGACCTACATTAAATTATGTATAAACTATTCAACGCACAAGGCTATCATACGATGCATGTATGAGCTTCTTTCATGTTCGAATTCTGGTTCTGGAGATATGGCACTGTTGATATATTCACATTTGCCCACTGCTGACCTTTGACCTCCACCACAATCAATTAGTTCGCTAAACTAATTACAGGAAATATCCACATGCCCAATATAAGGACTGCGTAGGCGACCTTCCTTGAGATGTCATGTTTACAAGATTTTCACATTTGTGTTTCCAGTCTGATCGTCCATTCACCAACGGCAAGCTACACACCGAGTTTATAACTTCTTGAAACTTCTATTTTTGAGATATTGTGTGACCACTGTTTTCAGATGTTGACTCGTGCTGACCTCAAATGACATTTGACCAACACCAACAGCAATCCCAAACCAATTCTAGCTAAGGGGAACCTACGTGCCAAATATGAAATGTACCACATGTATGGATTCATAGGGTTCAGAAGCATATGTCTCTAATGTTCAAGGTGAAATTCTATTCGACTTTCACTTTTATATCTATATATCTTAAGTTATGAGGTCAATATTTAATATTCACGTTACACTGTCGTCTTTTAAAGAATAAGGAGCTCTTTTACACACTATAACTGTCCGATATATAATACTAGGGTCACCATCCGTTCCCCGCATCAAATTGAGAAGAATTTAAAAAGTCGCGATTTTGGTCGAAATATAGCAAAATCATAATAGCTATAGCCTTCCAAAATGATCAAATTTGGACGAAAAATCAAGCTTCTCACATTTCAGTTTCGTTCTTCGTCATGGATTCATAGGGTTCAGAAGCAAATGCCTCTCATGTTAAAAGTGAAATTCTATTCGTCTTGCCACCTTTTTATATCTTAAATTATATGAGGTCAAAATTTAATATTCAAATTATGCTGTATTTTTTAAGAATAGGGAGCTCTTTTAAACACCATTACTGTCTGATGTATAATACTAGGGTCACCATCCGTTGCCCGCATCAAATTGAGAAGAATTTAAAAAGTCGCGATTTTGGTCGAAATTTAACACAATCATAAGGCTAAAACTTTCCAAAATGATCAAATTTGGACGAAAAATCAAGCTTCTCACATTTCAGTTTCGTTCTTCATAATGGATTCATAGGGTTCAGAAGCAAATGTTTATCATGTTAAAAGTGAAATTCTATTCGACTTGTCACCTTAATATATATCTTAAATTATGAGGTCAATATTTAATATTCAAATTATGCTGTATTTTTAAAGAATGGGGAGCTATTTTTAACACTATTACTGTCTGATGTACAATACTAAGGTCACCATCCGTTCCTCGCATCAAATTGAGTAGAATTTATAAAGTCGCGATTTTGGTCGAAATTTAACAAAATCATAAGGCTATAGCCTTCCAAAATGATCAAATTTGGACGAAAAATCAAGCTTCCAACATTTCAGTTTCGTTCTTCATCATGGATTCATAGAGTTCAAAAGCATATGTCTCTAATGTTAATAGTGATATTCTATTCGACTTGTCACCTTAATATATATATCTTTCCTCGGTCAATATTTAATATTCAAATTGTGCTGTATATTTCAAGAATGGGGAGCTCTTTTCAACATTATTATCGTCTGAAATAAAATACTAAGGTCATCACCCGTTCCCCGCATAAGCCTTCCAAAATGATCAATTTCTTCAGAATCACATGTCTCTCATGTTAAAGTGCAATTCTATTCGACATTTAACCTCAATAAATATGTGTATATATTAAATTTGGAGGTCAATATTTAATATTCAACTGATGCTGTCTTTTTAAAGTGTAGGGACCTCTTTTATACACTATTATTGTCTGCATATGATATGCTACTGCGTATCGTCTGCAGTTTTCTATCTGGAAATATCGTATTTACATATTGTTTGATATCTTGTGACCGTAAATGAACCATGACCTACATGAAATTATGTACAAACTATACAACGTACAATGCTATCATCCGATGCATATATGAGCTCCTTTCATGTTCTGGAGATATAGCACTGTTGATATATTCACATTTGCCCACTGCTGACCTTTGACCTCCACCACGATCAATTGGTTCGCTAAACTAATTACAGGAAATATCCACATGTCCAATATAAGAACTGCGTAGGCGACCTTCCTTGAGATGTCATGTTTACAAGATTTCCACATTTGTGTTTCCAGTCTGATTGTCCATGCACCAACGGTAAGCTACCCACCAAGTTTTTAGCTTCCTGAAACTTCTACTTCTTGAGATATTGCGTGAGTAATGTTTTCAGACTTTGACCCTTGCTGACCTCAAATGACTTTTGACCAAAACTAACGACAATCTCAAACCAGTTCTAGCTAAGGCGAACCTACATACGAAATATTAAATGTATTATATTAATGTACCCCAGTTATATCCTTTAGAAGTTAGAGAGTTTACGAGCAAGTTTGTTTAACATACACACACACACACACAACCCTCTCCATACAAACACGCCATCACCGTCGCATAGATTCCTTCTGACTCTGGCAAGGAATAAAACACACTTCTCCATTCATTTTTTTTTTGTAATTCACCAAATTAATGTGAATTTTGGGAGTATTTATTTACTGGTTCTCTTGTATTCCGCAAAGCTCGTCCGCCACGGAGCCATCTTATTGTATTGAAATTTATCACACAAAATCTGGTGATGAATTAATGATCTAACATGAAACATTGACCAATTAAGCTGATGAGCTGCATTATGCTATTTGTTTTGAATCGTACTCAAAAGAAAATTCAAAATAAGTACTGTAAATAGCAAAGAATAGAATCGAAAAAAAACAAAACAATACAACTGCATGTGGTTGTTGACACTTAAAGTGGCAAATTTATTTCCATTACCACTCCATTATTACACTTGATTCATACATCTATATATCTTACACATTGACTTTTAACACTGTTAAGCTAGAAAAAAATTAAGATGGGCTCAAAGAACGAACATCATAACAAGTAGTTAGGGAAGTCAGTTTATCAAGAAAACCAACAAAACATCAATACAAAGGATGGGAGAGAACCAGTTCCACGACACAAAAACAAAGCAAAAACTAACAAACAATGGAAAACAGAACTTACCAATAAACAAGACAATTACAGCACCACAAGTGAAAACAAAAACATGAAAAAGGAACCCAACAGATGGTAACCAAGAAAGTAGTGGGAACAGCACTGTTAAATGAGGCAAAACAGAACAAATAAAAAAGCGAAAACACAGGCAGATTGAAGGCAGTAAAAGGTTCGAATATATATGGCACCAACAATGACAGGACCAGACTACTATTCACAGACCTCAAGTCTTCCCGTTGCACTAATATTGTAACGAATTTAAATCCAAAGTTTGTGACATTAAAGGGTGTGAAGACTCGCGCACAAACAGACGTCTCACGCCGGTAATCTGACCTAGTTTCGAATGAGGTGTAACAGAAGTGTTATACACCACCATCGATCCCAGAAATACACACACAGCTTGCTACCGCCGGTAATTAGACTCTAGTATACAGTCAATACAAACAGCTACAGTCAATACCCACAGCACAGTGTACATAGCAGCGATGGGCACCCAGGTCCAGCTAAAGATAACAAGGTATCACGTTTCATTACTGTCTGCATTTTGTAACGACAAGAAGAAAACTTCACTTGCAAGCAACGAAAAAGTTAACTTTTTTCAGAGGGCGGCACGCGGTTTTGGGCGAGTCTTCAATGCCTTTAAATGACTTATTGCACAAAACAGCCACATATGACCATTATGCTTGCTCAGTCTGGGAGACTCCAGTTTTAGTCTCTGAAGATGGAGACAAGACGAGGAAACAAATATCAGTAGGCACTGAAAATACTACCAACTAGAGCACCAATGGTGCAGAGCTCATACCTTTTCGAGCTCAAAAATGTAGGGCCTACAAAACTTTATGGCCCACCAAATTTCAGGCCATTTTTCAGATTCCACCAATTTTGGGCCCATGAGGCCAAACATTTTAGGTTCAAAGACAAATTTATACCCCTAGCTCAAAACGGCGATAACCCCCCCCCCCCCTCCGTTTGCAGAATCCTGGCCACACCACTGGCTATAATTCCTATTTTCCCCCTTTAAATCCTATTTTACCCACTCTCTCAAACAATACCACTGACCTACCCTATTAAACTTTCTCCCCTCTACCTGAGCAGACATAACTTCACAAGCACGCCTTCCCAAAATTTTGGCTGGCTGCCTACATACCTCAGGCTCAAAGACTTCTAAGAATCGGCAAGTGCTGATTGGCTATAGGGCTCTCATGCTTACAGTTCAACAGTTAATAACAACTCCCAATCCTGCTTTAATTCCACTAACAGCCTCTGCAGAGCTTAACCACAAATGTAAACAAACACTGCAGAGACTGGGAGACAAATTAAAGGAGCTTTGGCAAAAAGGTGAAGGCTCAGATTTTTTAAACAATGGGGATTAATTGTAATTAATTAACTTTTGACCAAAAATTATTAGGCATCACTTTATTCATACACAATCCAACAATCATCAGTTCGACTTTGAATGTGATCAATCAAAATCTTGAAGAGATTGAGATATTTGAAAATATTACAAAGAATGACCCCCGATGACCCCCTAAATGACATTTGACCTCAATTTTCCGAACACCCCTCGTAACCCTCATCCCGAGGAACGTTGTGACTAAGTTTCATTTTACTGGCCATACACTGTACGAACGGCAGCAATTTGAAAATATAGGGCCGCAGCCCGGGCCACAAAAGACCCCTAGTTGATCTTTGATCTCAAATTCATGAACACCCTGAAGGTAAAACTACCATAGTACTATCGTGACAAACCATCAACATTGTACCTTGGAATCTGTAGGAGAAGAAGCATTTTGCGTATTTCCACAAAATGGCCCATTACGGACCACAAGTGACCTTTGACCCAAAATTTCGGACCATCTCTGATGGCCCTATACCCAATGGTCCTTTTGTCCAAGTTTCATGAAATTCCATTAAACACTGTGCGAGTGGGAGCGGTTTTACCAATTGTTGACGGATAGAGTGAAAGAGTGATAGACGCCGCACTGTAACAATAGCTCACACCAGCATGCTGGTATGAGCTAAAAATAGCAATTTCATGAGAAACATTTAGGAAAATGTAAAGATTGTATCGAATGTGCAACAACGTGCTAAATGATCCACTATGTGACACTGGTTTGAGCAACCACATATTTTCAACTACTTTTTAATGCCAAAATATTTTCAGAGAGAAGCCCTGAGTCCTCTCAGTGAATCTGCTTCAAAGTTTTGCTCTCTTTTACACTCATGTTGTAAACAAAATCTGAGGCTTAGCTGTGAGTAACCCAGACAAAATTCCCTACTGCTGCTACTAGTTCTGCGGATACGAAATATATTTTGCTAATTTATAACCATTTTAAATTACATAAAGATAAACCAAACAAAAAAATTGTTTTTTACAATGTTAAACACCATACTGTTACATAACATATATAAAATATATTTATTGTGTTTTAATAATCCCTTTCTCAGGTTAATTAGTACTATGAGATATAATTGCACACCATAAATAGTCTTGAAAGAACGGGCAAAAAAAGGTAAAAGCCGCCAATTTCTAGTAACAACAACTGGAAATAAGGCACAAGAACACACAAATATAACATTGTTTTATACGTAACACTGATACCATTGGTAGATATTATCATCATCAACATATGTTACTGTTTTTCACATTAGCCATAATCTGATACCAACTTCAGCCTGCTTAAACCCCCAGGAGAGATGAAATTACACAAATCCACACTTGAGCCCCTCCGTGGTGTATCGGAATGGCTATACACACTCCATAACTGTTCCAAACCATATGGCTCACATATAACATAACTTTTGTCAGTGGCTTGGCAGCATGGTGTAAATATTCTTTAACAACCCTTCTATTACCGTCTGCTTTTAATGTGAACAATAATTACCTTGCAACCAGAAATACTTTCAGTGAAAATTTAAATTGTTGTCTTATCTCCAGTCTCTCATATTATGTGTAGTGTATCTTCACATGATTACCCACATCCCACATAGCCTGCAAAAGATACATGTGAAGGAAGTGTGTTCTTTTGCATATGGAAGTGCACTTTCTATCGCATATATCCTTACAGTTAATACAATAATGCTAATTTCATTCTCTGAATATTCATAAGTGCAAATGGTCAGGTAAAAATTGATCTTGTGAATATTCATGAATGGTTATTTTTCAACTTTCTGTGTATGTTGGATATGCTTTCTGAGTGCTACCGCCAGACAAGAATTTGCATTCTTTCTGTCCGACTTTTGAAAATAGATGATACTACAGCCTACAATGCTGAATAATTATCATTTGACCGCAGTGACAAAAGTCGAATATTTCTTGCTACTAATAATTACTTTTATTACTTTTTCTTTTCTCTTTATTTTACTGTTTACAGGGCTTACTTTCCTTCGTGGGCTGCAGACTCCCAACTCCATATAAAAAATCTTCTCCAATGCACACCAATATTTTTATTCCAGCAAAAAATAATTTTTTGGGGAAAAGAAGAACAACATAGAAATCAGCGAATAATCTGTCCATCTACTTCACTCCGAAGAATACTTTACCTTAATTTTACTCTGAATGTAGAAACGGAATATTTGTACTACGCAGTTTATATTTACATGATGAAATGATTTTTGACATTATTATATTTTAAACACTTATATGACTCTGTTATTCAAACTCAATATGGATGAGATGATGAAAGACAAACAACCCTTAAGAAAGACGATAGCTTTATCTCTCTCACTCTCTGTACATGGAATGACATGCCAAATAGTATGAAGGAATGTTTATATAATTTAAACAAGCCTTGAGGTAGTCAAGCCTGGTGGTATGGTATTATAGATCTGTTAATACTATTAACTAATGAAATCTTTTCCCGATCGGTTATGTCGTTTTGGAGTCACATTTCTGTCCCGCTCAGTACTTAATCATATTCAAAGTTTTGATGTAATGTGACATTCCAGTTCTCTGTAAATTGGCCTTCAGCTTTGTAGCTTAGAAGTGATGTTAAAATTTACCTATTAATGTGACTTTATAGTGCCACAGTATTGCACACTGCGTTAAGGAGTACACACGTACACATCTCAGGTATGTGTATCGAAGACTTGAGAACGTAATTTTAAAGATTTAAACATAACATTTCGTCGGCCAATAATCAATCAAGCAGCACACTGTTCGGGAAGATTTGCCAACTTTTGCCTGGGTAACAGGTCACGAGTATTGGGCGTCAATTGTCACAGACATGTGTGTGTAATGCAAGTCACAAAATGCAGCACCATGCATGGAGAAGGTAAAACAAAGTACATCCTATAATTGAAGCAGGTTGTCAACCTGCTTCAATTAAATACAGCACTGCTTAGATTTGATTCCATTTTTGGTCTTGTCACCAATAGTGAATGCTTAGTACGAATACAATTGCACCGTCGGTAAATAGATTTACCCATTCCTTCATCCTCTATCACCAGGCCTTGCCCCCCCCACCTCCCCCGGCCCCCTACTCTCCACCTCCATCTACCTCCTGTCTCCCTTCCTCTGGTTATCATTTTACCTACAATCTCTTCATGACAGTTGTTCAAGTCTTCAAGTCCAACTCCAATCATACAGTTTTGACAGTTGACACTTCCTAATTCCCCCCCCCCCCCCCCCCCTCCCCCCCCCCCCAAAAAAAGTCTTTTCCAAAATGCCACTCTATTTTGTTACACAACTCGAAATATATATATTTTATGAATAAACATTTAGATACTTAGTATATATTTAGTTGTAGGAAATGTATTCATGATTGAAGAATAATTATAGAAATATAGATATATATTTTACTTAATTTCCTAAAAATAACCACCGTGACACTCACAAATCAAAAAAATGATATGGACAAAAAAAGGAGAGAAAAAAATAAGAAATCACCGAATCCTGATGAGAATGTTAGGATATAAATTTCATCAAAAGAATACAATATGTATCTAGGCAACACCAATGAAGTTAAATTAAGTGACTTATAAGTTTCACCCACTCTTCAAAATTCCAAGATCTCTTCATGTTGACGTCGACCCCGTTGACAAAGGCAGCTGGGGTACCGTACACCCCTCCTGGTATCGAGAAGCAAACGACACAGTATTAATATTATTGTTGAGATTATGATATCTGTATATATGTACATTTAAGTGCACAATACAGCACATGGATTCATTCTATTGTTCCAAAATCATTTTCAGACAAAAAGTACCCGTCATTAAACTTGTGAACAATGGACTACAGTACAATATCATAAACACGGGAATATTAAGAGAAAATCAAAATAAGTTGAATCTAATCTGAGGGTACACTGGGGATGTTACTTCTAAGGAAGGGTACTAAAAACAACAACAAAAGCTTTTATGGACAGTTGATTTTGAATGAAAATGCTCTCTATAATACAGAAGTCATACTGTAAAGTTGCTTGTTTGACATTCAAGAATATTCGAATAGTGACAGGGGCCACTGACCTTTATATTTGCTAAACACTTCCTGTTTTATTGACATGTAAGAAACTACAATCAACAAGTTTAAAAACTCTTATTAGTTTCAAAATGTGCAATTACTAAAACCTTTGAAATAAAAGAGTATTTTGTCAATTTCAATCTGAATGTTAAATGGCTGCTGCTCAGTTGGAAGGAATGGGAGGGATGAAAGGGGTGTGGGTAGGCAGGTGGGATGGGGTAGACAGGTGGGGTGGGATAGGAAGGTGGGATGGGGTTGGGGGGAAGAGATGGAGTGGGGCAGGGGATGGGGGTTAGGGTTGAAGGAAAGATGGAACAGGATTGGGAGGGTGGATGGGATAGGCAAGGTGGGAGGGATGTGGTGGGAGAAGAGATAGGGAGCAAGATGAGAAGGGATGGAATGGTGGGGTGGGATAGGAGAAGGGTTGAAGGAAAGCTGGAGAAGGATGGGGAGGGTGGATAGGATGAGGAATGTGGGAGAGGTGGGCTGGGAAAAGAGATGGGGAGTGAGAAGAGATGGGATGGGGTGGTGGATGGGATGAGGTGGAAGGTGGGATGGGATGGTAGGTTAGAGATGGGATGGGAGAAGTGTTGAGGGAAAGATGGAGTAGTATGGGATAGGGAAGGTCAGAATGGGTTTTGTGGGAGTACAGACGGGGAGCAAGAGATGGGATTGTGTGCCCAATTGGATGCGAATTGGGTTGGGAAGGGATGGGACGCATAGGGAGAAGGGATGTTGGAAGGATGGAGTAGGATGGGGGAGGGTGGATGGATGGATGGAGAGAGGGTTGTGACTTACTCGTACAGCCGTATTTCCACTGGACTCTGGCATCAGTTCCAGATGCTGCTGATCTTTTAATGAAGTCATCTGCCTTCAAACCTACAGACACGGCCATGGTTCCCAAGATACTGTCAAAAGAGGAAAGAGATGGTTGAAAGGTTACTTGGAAGTTACGTGACACAAAGATGTTTGCTGTGCTCTATATTAGGGTCTTTTCCAAACACTTCAAAAAGCTCGGAATAATGTCAGCCAGTAGAGTATGAACTGCATCCAAGACTTATCAGCATCAATAATATACTGTTAAAAACCATGAGAACAGAGACAGACTTGGTTTTGTAAAATACCAAAACTGCATTTGAGGCAGTAGTCCACAAGCTGTGCCCATAAGAGAACTGAACATTACATAACTGTTGAGTCTGTAACTGCAGAAAACTTACATTTAAGTCTTGAGAGAAATTTAAAATAATTTTTTTATAACTTTTTAATAATCCATAATTTTAGACTTTTCAAAACCTCATTGCCACAGATTATTGTCATTTCAAATCATTCTTAGAATAGACTTTTAAAACATGTTAAATATTCATTGACCATCTGACACAATAGTCCAAATATTGTTTTCCTAACAAAGAATTCAACTTGTCTACCTCCCAACTCCATGCCCTGCCAACTCTGCCTCTCCTAAACTCTCTGCCCTGCAAACTCCGCCTCCCAACTCTCTGCCCTGCAAACTCCACCTCTCCCAACTCTCCACCCTGCCAACTCCGCCTCTCCCAACTCTCCACCCTGCCAACTCCGCCTCTCCCAACTCTCCACCCTGCCAACTCCACCTCTCCTAAACTATCTGCCCTGCAAACTCTGCCTCTCCCAACTCTGCAACCTGCAAAACTCCGCCTCTCCCAACTCCCTGCCCTGCCATCTCTGCCTCTCCAAACTCCATGCCCTGCCAACTCTGCCTCTCCCAACTGTGCAACCTGCAAAACTCCGCCTCTCCCAACTCCCTGCCCTGCCATCTCTGCCTCTCCAAACTCCATGCCCTGCCAACTGCGCCTCTTCCAAAATCTATGCCCTGCCAACTCGGCCTCTCCCAACTCTCCACCCTGCCAACTCCGCCTCTCCCAAAATCTATGCCCTGCCAACTCCGCCTCTCCCAACTCTCTGTTTGAGTAGAAATTTACATTCATACTGTATACTTGCCATCAATGCCTTTTCAAATCTTAAAACTGTTTATGGGGGCAGTAATGCACACTTTTTAGCCTATATAGTGAGAGAACTGTTTAACATCCAAAAACACAGTACTATATTTTTAGATAAAAATTTCATACACGGCATACTTTATACCCTCACTTTTACACAGCTACAGAGTACTCAATAAAAATGCAGATTTCTGCACAAATGCACAATCAGTCTTGTGTTTTACTGAGGATAAGGGAGTGGGTATTTAAACAGTACTAATACAATTAAATGGAATGATTCTGTTAACTTATATGTACACAGACTACCTGGTTCTCTATGGATATTCACTGTTACTGTAATATGTCAACCTCCATACAATGCCAGACATTGAAAATTGAACAACAAAGAATTCTCTTAAACAATTGATGTGCACTAGCACAATAAAGTGGCTTTTGTACAGTAGGTGGGACGATACTGTATGTCTACAGTTGGCAGTGCATATATAGTATATACTGTAGGCCACTATATACTGTACACAAAAAACATACACTGTGTGAATGAACTAATCATAAGCTACATAGTACATGTAAATAAGCACTGTACACTGTAACATTGAGTTTTCTTCTCAAACTTCATTCATAATTCATTGATGTAGGAGTGATAGCTCAGTGGTTAACGCCGGTGCCTTTCAATCATAACGTCCCGAGTTCGAGTCACTCCAAGATTAATGTATGTCGTCCAGTTACAGAGTTGTTGAGAATTGACAATTCATAATCATGGACGTTAAATATGAATCTAAGAGACTGACTTTGATAAGCCAATGATGGCTTCTTCGCCAGTTCCTGCTTGCAGGAGGATCTAAAACACATACAAACATATTTAAGAATTTGATTACACATGTATGTGTGTATGTATGTATGTATGTAGTCTTGGCCAAGTCGTTTGTAATACACTTGTTCTCGCGTGCAACTGTACATGCCTCCATGAGTCCGTTTCTGCCTACAATGAATGTGCTTGCCCACTGTATTTTACATGCTCAAGGATCTGTCCAATAAAAAGGTCTTGGACATTTCTTCAAAAAGGGACGTGAACTTATGCAAACCACAAAATCTTTATTCATATTATTATTATTACGAAATTGCGTATCATGTGGGATCATTTTTCTTCCACAGTAATTAGCGACTGTCTCGTAGTGTACAAACCAATCTAAGGCCAAGTAATTGATTACTGCGGGAGGCAGGGCTTGAATAAACATTTTGGGGGCAGGCATTTTTGGGAACCGGCAAACCTGATTGGCTTCTTTGCTTTGCCGAAGCAAATCTTCCAAAATCAAAGGAAAACAAAAGATAGCATGGGAGAATTGTGCAAGACCCTAGTATCAATCAAAAGCATTACCGGGGAGTTCTCTAGGCAGTACAGCAGATAAATAGGGGAAAATAGCTTTTTGAAAAAGAAAGGTACACTAGGCTGTTCATACTAGGGTCTTATTCAAGACTAGTATGTTTGCAGCTGAGCATTTCAAACTGCTACTCACTCCTTTAATTTACAGTCAACTAACAGTCAACTAACACAGTCTTCTTCTCAATGAAAATGGAATAATTTATGTGGTAAATAACCATAATTAAATAGTTCAAAGTTAATCAGAGTATTAAGGCATTGTACCCATTTCTGAAACGCTTGTGGAATCATGTACGTTGTTGTTAAACAATGCAAAAGCTACCTATTTTATGTGTAAATTAGAAAACTTGACTTGACAATAAACAAAATTTGCCAACTAGGACAAAGTACTCTGTAAGTGTGCCATAACGGAACAAACTGTAAGCTACTGCCTTTAGTTTCATGTGCCACACACCTTTAATGTTCATTCTTACTTCAAGTTAAAAGTACAAAATTCTGGAAATTTCAAGAATCACTCTGAAAAATTTACTTTCCACAATATATATTTGTTTTTTTGCAAAAAGAACACCACTATGCCAAAATTAGTTTAGCACATGCACAGGATCACATGTAACACAAAACTAGCGTAATGTTGACGTATGGTAAGACCTCAACCAAAAATCAAGGGTATGTACGGTAAATACCGCGCAGTACTGCACTGAACTATTCAGCGCTTAAAGGGTGTGAAGACTCGCGCAAAAAGAAACGTCTAATGCCGGTAATCTGACCTAGTTTCGAATGAGGTGTAACCGAAATGTTAGACACCACCATCGATCCCAGAAAATACACACACAGCTTGCTACCGTCGGTAATTAGACACTAGTGTACAGTCAGTAAAATACAGCTGCGGTCAATACCCACAGCACAGTGTACACACAATACAGCGATGGACATCTCAGGTCCAGCTAAAGATAACACTTATCACGTTTCATTACTGTCTGCATTTTGTAGAGACACGAAAAAAACGTCACTTGCAAGCAACGGAGAGTAAACTTTTTCAGAGCGCCGCATGCGGTTTGGGGCGAGTCTTCAATGCCTTTAAACAGAACTGTCTTGTAGACATAAAATTGTGTGGGCACTTGTTACACACTAATATATATATGATGTTGTATGGAGACACAAATTTATGGTAAAATCAATAAACCAATCAATTGTTGTATTCATCAACCAGTCTATTAACTGTATGTACAGCCAAACAACAACCAACCAGACATCGATTAATTTAATTCAACCAAGTTGTTCAAAGATGTGATTGATATGTGAGAACTTGGCATTATAAGAGGTTTCCTTATAATATTTACACACACCTTTTTGTGTTTGCTTTTGTAAAATACTGTGCATCTACAATATGAATTCATCTAGGCTCTAAAGTTCCCATGGCAACCAGCAAATTTTAATGAGTAATGACTGTACTAACTGATATAATATGGTTCACAGACTCCACATTGTAAATTAATTTCTGTACAGCATGAATGGCAAACACTGTCTCTACCTTAAATCTCTTTTCCTTTTTAAGTTACCCAAAATTGCCAAAACTGTTGAATGTGTCATGCAGTTACATTGCACTATAATATCTGTAGAGAGTCTAATGTACATTTCAAAACCAGCTAACATTTAGCCTAGGCCTACATGTATACACTGTGCCCATTGATAGCAGACACATTGTACTGTACTTATTAGTCCAAAACTATTGAAATTTGCTAAATGCAATATTCCTTAGTGGAACAATTTCTTTGCCATGTTCTTTATTAAATTGCAGAGGCAATTTACTTTGTAATTAAATAAACTTATGTTTCAATTTCATTTTTTATATCACTCTTTTTATATCTTGTTTTTGGTTTGATTTTGCCCAATTCTTTCTATTTTCCCCCTACTGTATTCTTAGTGCTACAGTATATTTGGAGACGGATAATTGAAAAAAATTATCTTGTTTTGCCTAGATTTATTAGAGAGTTTGGCAGATCTGAGATTAACATATAGTATGTGTACCAGGTATCCACACTACCCATATCAGTGGCGGATCCAGGATTTCGCCGAAGGGGGGGGGGCCCAGATGGGAAATGCCTAATCGTCGTCCTGGGGGAGGGGTCTAAGGGGAGTGGGTGCCCCCCTCCCCTTTGGAAAATTTCACAAAATATGGAGGTCCTCTGTGCAATCTGGTGCTACTTTTCGTGAAAGTTTGGAGTAAAATTTATTTCCAATAAAT
>KN883093.1:79107-93485 GCA_000934455.1 Apostichopus parvimensis | reverse complement strand
AAATTGCATTTCTATTTTTCTGTTCTGTTATTACTTCCTCCGACATTTCTGTGACGATACTCACTCATGATATGTGAAGAGGGTATAGAAGTGAAGACCTTTGTGTGGTTAGGCAAAAACAGCGCTGGTGATTGTTACATTACTTGAGTCCATATTTATCATATTCTTACAGTAATGTATAGGCCCACTTTAACATATATATATCGGGGCCACATGCATGATACATGGCAACGTTTCCTTTCTGATGGCTAGCCATGCTATGGCTCTGTGTGGCGCACGATCCGATTAAATCACACGTAATAATAGAAAAGATAAAAATTAGTGCTGAACATTCGGGACCAGACCAGGCTTATGAACCTTTGTCGGATTATTCGTCTGTGAACCTCTTTTCGACTTAATGGTAAGTACAATAAATATAGCATATATGCCGCTAGAAAATTCTGAAGGACGACCTCCACCCCTCCCCCCCCCCAACCTACCCTGGTCCCTTCTCCCTTCCCTCTGCCTCCTCCCCTCCCTCAGCCCTGTGGACGAGGGATCATTGGGAAGCATAAACTAAGTTTCTTTTAGAGAACTGCTAGTGCCAATCAATATCACCAGAGGATAAATTCTTACATTCTTCTGCCATACCTCAGTTTCCTTATATCTGTATTTATATCCTAAACACAAATCACCCTTAGGCATGTAGGCTATGTGCATCTAGGAATGTTTTAAACCCTATTCGAGACACTTCAGTTATACCCTAAACCTATGTGAAAGAAGACATTAACAGTTTTTGTCATTAATGATACACAGAAGAATACTGAAAAAGTCACAAGAGCTATCTAAATGATCGGAAACATTCCAAGAACTAACTGCTTTTAAAGAGCGGCCGTATGTCTTGGGACATCCAACATCTAAATCTGATAGACATATACTGTGTAATCCATTTTGATCCATTGTGGAGGAGGGGGAGGAGCAGTCTGCTTACCTTTAAACCTTATTTAGACCATTTAGAAGTTTGAAGGACAAATTGTCCTTTTCACCAAAGGTGTTACTAAAAGCGGATCAACGCAGCTATTCTCGACAATCGTGCATGCGCTCTTTTAATAACTAGGTTGAAGTTACAGAACCATAACGAAGCCTCTTATTCCTTCAGTTTACTCCAGACTTGCCTCGGGATCTACTTTTGTTAATAGTTAAGGGTTAACTTCGCGTCTACTTTATCCATCCTTTGCAATTTGAGAAGAACTGAAAGGCGCCAGTCCTTCAGAAATCGCTGACATTCTAATTTGTTTTGAGCACCTTTTAACTATCTTTCGTTGTATCGTCTTCGAAACCGTTATGCCATTTATGTTTTCACAACAGTACTTTCGTATTGTGTCAGAGGTTATATGAGAAATCTATATACGTGTAACATACAGCCAGTTGTATTTGTACGTTTTAAGTAGGACGTAGGGGCGTGGCCGGTTGTGGTATGAAAAATTAAGAAAGGAGTGAACCACGTTTTTGTTGATGCCATCGTTTCCGGTTACGAGAGGGGTGGGGGGCAGGGGGGAATGGCCTGTAGGGGCGCTTTCGACACTATCTAAGCGGAGCGCCACCACAGGTTGGCGCGGAGCGTACAGAATTTTTTTGAGTAAAGATAATCCCTAGATCGCCGGAAATGACCCTTTCCGGGTCTTGCTAATTTGCAGATAAACGAAGAATAAATAGGTGTCATCGCCATTTGTGAAAACTCAGAAGTTTATATGGGTGTTGAAAGTACATGCCCTTCATCACAATCCCTGTGGTATCTTTGTGAGTGCTCATGTTTTCGAAAAAAATAGATCGAAAACTCCGTACAGTTCTTGGAAATAGTTTCGTACAACGGAATTAAGTGCCGTTAATTTAAAGACCGCCGTACGTTAGAGCATTTTGTCAGAAATTACACCAACAAAATGTGACAAATGTCAATAGGTAGATGAGAGCGCAATAAAAAAGTCAATAATCGCGAATAAGTAAAAAGTGGTAAAAAGCTGAAAAGCGGGCGCCAGCAGTCCATTTGAGTCCGTCAGGGGGGGGGGCATCCGCCCCCTGACTGTATGGACGCTCCGCCACTGGGTGGGGGGTGGGTGTTAGTTGTATTTTATGTTCATTAGGTCATGTCTAAGTACATCTAGCAAGACGTGGGTGAGAAAGGCTTGGCTGTGACGGGGAAAGATGGCCGGTTGTTGATAGATCACCGCAATTTAAGACTGTACATATGTATCTACATTCTCATATAAATAGTGAACCTATATATATATATACTGATATGTCTGCGGACGGGTATTACTCTTACTTAAGTCATTTTCGTTGCTTCCTGGTTCAAACTTAGTATGGCCAATTACGAGTGGAGTTTCTTCCTACCGCGTATGAGTGTATAGCTGTGTTTACTACTTGACAATATTGTAATTTGTTCACAATTACGTCATAGTTCCTTTGGCTCTCATGACACGTAAGTGACATATCGGTGGCAGCTAACGGCGTATAACATGATCAACGATTTTAAGTTGTGTTTTTTTTTCGTTTCTCACGATGCAGATAATACAAGCCAACTCTGGTTATTCTCCTACGCTACGTACTCCAGCTATGATGAAACTTTTCAAGTCTCTTCACCCCGAGAAGCACTGGTAAAGCTTCATAATAACGGTGACCTTCATAATTCGATTTGTCGTGGTAGCTGAGAACCCTGCGGGACCCCTACTGATCTACCTGACCCGACACTAACTATCTTTACAAATTGGTATATGAAGAAGAACGAGCGCAGTCGGAGTGAAGTCTGGGGTCGAGAACGGTATGTGTATAGCTAGCGGTAAGAAATACCCGCGCGTGGCGGCCAAAGATCATCCCTGACGCCTCGTATGTCAAACTAAACACTTTTCAATGTCGTATACAAGAAAAGTCCGATCTTGAACTTCCCGAACAAAATTCGCTTCGGGCGAAGAACATTGTTTTTACCTGACTGAGAAGAAAACATATCATCGATATACCATAGCTTGGACTTTCAAGAATGTCTGTTATCACGTTCTGAGATTTAGACATTAAGTGTTAGGTTCAAGTAGTCTTATACGTCATTTGTCTTTCAACTGGAACATTAGGAGCCCCATTTCTGGATGTAAACAATTTATGTTTCAAGTGTCAGGGGTGCGGAAAGATCTACCAGCGAAAGAGCAACGAAATGTGTTATTATTCTCTGTTACAGAGGCTATTAAACCGCCAAAGATATCGCGAGAGAGAAACATTAACTATGTGACCTCATCATTTATATCCTCATTATTTAAGGATCATTCGCAGAAGCTATTATAACCAGTGACATATCAGAGCTTTGTTATAATTGTTGAATGAGTAGTTTAGAACCATTCTAGAGTGGAATACTTCAACCTATAGGCTATGATAGGAAGGAGCCATGTAACTCAAAGTTCCAAAATTCCACCACCCCCCCCCCCCCCCCAAAACAGTGAAGGGTGAGGGCTAGGTCGCTCACCGGAACTCTCTATTGAAGTCATCATTTTTTTTAAAAGTATATTAGGCTATATATGCCAATTGGAGGTAGGATTACATTATTTTTTACATATTTCCCCGGGCGCAAACTTAAACCCGGGCTCAGGGGATGTATCTCTCAGAGCCCATCTCACCAATCCGGTCCCCCCCCCCCCACCATACAATGGATGACTGAAAAGTTGAAAGGCACATGGTTTCAGGGTACGGTAGTTAGTTGCCTTATGAATAGAACTGGGTAGTTTACCTTTTCTGTAATAAGTATTCGAGTGACAGACAGAGTAACACGCTGAGAGTATTAAGTGTCAGCGGAAGTCTCATTACGTGAAAGTACACCGTAAATATTCATGACAACAACTGCAGCAAACAAATAATAAGAAACAAAATCATACAGAATAGGGCTATTCATAGCCTAGATTACCCAACATGCATCGCAGGTAGTAACGCACTATACTGCACCATATATAGTTAAAGCTTGTAACCAATCTGTTTAGTATATATTTACACCTCCATAGAACACAGCGTGCACTGTTTACGGAAGGTTGATGTCATACCACGAAGAGACTGTCACCTTTAAAGGTTCACATTGTGTCCTTTGACTGTTTTCGTTGCAGTTCGCCTCTGTGACAGATTATATCCTGCTAGGATTGAAACGTCAGGCTTTCTAACTCTTATTTATATATTTATTTATCCGAAATACGTATAGGGTCATTTTACTTTCTTTCTGTGTCAGAAATATGACGTCTTCGAGCATAATGTTCACATCATGTAACACTTTCAACACTTTCGCACTGAGACCAACAGTTCTATATTTTCGAAATGCTGCCTTCTCCGGCCAATAGAACACCACTGGAATTCATCCATCATGGAGAAGTAACTAAGAGATTAATAGTTGTACATGTACGAATGCGTTGACGTATAAACTCGTATTGGCTATAATACAGTTGTTTGTTTGTGTTGAATATTAAGACCAAAACATTACGATGGCTTCAAATCGATAAAATGTTCGTGACGAGGGCTTCACGTCGTGAATTTCAAATTACGATGTAGTTGTATTCCTAGACAAGAACCCGAAGAAGGAATCGAACTACCATCTAGGATACTCGTCAGTAAGTCATTGTACTTTTGTCAGTGTTGTCTTCGTCGAGTTCACAATATCCGAGTCGAAGAAAGAGTCCTTCGGATACAAGACCATGACCAAGTTTAATTTCGAGAGTCCGAGTTGAGACCGAGTCCATCACAATCCGAGTCCGAGATGAGTAACCGACCACAACAAAAGCAAGATGGCAATCCATGGAGTTGCCGATCTCATCTCTTCTATGACGGACTAGATCTACATTGAACTTTAACCTCGACTCCTTAACAACTACATAAGAACTATATTAAAATTTGTCCCAATATTCTCTACATGGGGTATTTGACCTTTGACCTATGCCCTCACCAATCACCCAGGCACGAGTTTACAGTACATGGCCAGGCACCTACCCACCAAGTTTGAATGTGATCTGACTTACGTTCTAGGAGGAGTTCGCGAAACACTTTAGACCAGCTTTACCTTTTAACTCAGTTGACCTTTGACCCTGACCCTAAATCCGTCTTATTTCAAAATTTGCCTTTTTACAACATGTTGGCATGCAGAATATGGCTAAAAAAAGATTTTAGGTTTCTTAAACTTGACCTGTGACATATGACGTCATCAATCACCAAGGCGCGAGGTTACATAGTCAGGCACCTACCCACCAAGTTTGAACTTGATTAGACTTACGGTTTACGAGTTTCCGGGGCCCTTACATTGACCCCGGTCCTCGTGGCTGTATAGCCTCCCTGGCTCCCTCTCGTCAGCCCAGCAGATATTATACTGCTAATTTGAACGCGTCTCACGATGTCGAAAGCTTCAATGTTTATACAATGCTTATGCGTCATAAGGAGACCATAAACATATAACTCACCATGAAAATATTTTAGTTGTGAGTGGTGTTTCTGCCAATTCGGAAAGAGAAAACTTTGACCAATTGTCTCTTATATATAGAAAGCTGAGGTGTATGAGTCAGGTATTAAATGTAAATGTCACAACTTGTTGAGGATTCGTTGTAATGCATATTGAAACGGGTCAGAATACAGACCCAATCAAAGCAATTCGATGTTTTCCTTGTGATCCCGTTTTATTTTTCGTTTTTTGTTCTTCTATACCGATGAACAGTCACCCCTTTCCCCCTTCCCATCCCTCCCCCACCCCTTCACCTCCTCCATCCCTCGTAGAGTTTGTTTCGAGGGCATTTAACTAACATATTTTGTAAATTGCAAATATTTCATACGGTAATAGTCTGGGACCCTTCTTCCTCCTTAATAATGGCCTGTTGTTGTAAATATTCACCGAATGACGATGTATTTTATCGCCAAAGGTTGGCCTATAACTTTACATAACTTAGCTAATCGTACTTGTGTAAACCTGTCCGATACTGTTTGTACAGTTGAGCCACAAAACTGACCTACCATGATCGATGACCACACGTCACGAAAATATGTAAGGAAATGAAAATATGATAACACACACGTGTCCAAAAGAAAAAAAAATAACACGAAGAACTTAAGGTATTCAAAGACGATTCGTGCCAAAGTCCTAATTGACACGGATCAAACTGATGAATCATCAACTTATTATATTCGCTGGTCAGATATGAGGGATCTCATAAGTAGAGAGAAGGAACGAAGACAGATTTGTCCACTACATATAGGAGGACATTACCTTATGTACCTTGAAATCGAGACATACTATTGTATACTGTTTACACCATCATGATATTTGACTCCCTTAGACCTAAGGGGACACGGTATGTGATTATTACACACCGATTGTATTAATCGCTATATACCTATTCTGTGGACATACATCCACGGCATGCCAAACACTACTTCCAAACACACTTTTCAAACACACTATACTTCCAAACACACTTTCATCTACGTTATGCCAAATACACTTACACACCCGAATTAATAGGCTTTTTGTCATCACTCTCAGATTTACGAGTTCTCGAATCGCCCCACCCCACCACATCCCACCCCAACTGCAACCATATCAAATTGTCTGTCCACCCCACACACCCCCACGCAACCCTCTACGTAAATAGGCCGAGTAGAGGATATTATAGAGAATGTACAAATGTACGTGGGAAGCCCTGTCCACGATGTGTACCGTTGTGTCCCCACAAGTCACACAGCATTGGTATACATAGTTACTATAGTATCAGTGACTATTTTCATGTTTGTGGACACTTGGCCGTATATCATGTGAGTATTATTCAATGCTTCCAGGGTCACCTGGTGTGCTTTTATATATCTGTCTGGCAGTCTAGCAGCCATGTTTATGTTGTTTATTTCGTCAGTATAAACTTCAACAACAGAAGAGCGACTGTAAATATGAAACTTCCTTCGTAAACTAATTTTCGAGTAATAAACTGGGAACCCATCCAAGTTAGAAGCGATTCATCTTTAGTTAAAAAAACTTCTGTTTACTTTGGACTGCTTCCACAGTATATAGCGAGAAGATCAACAAGTTTACCGTTTTAAAATGAAACAAAATTAGTCTGATAAAATGGAAATTATTGTTTGATTTATCAAAATGTCAAGTGTTTATCCAAACAGATCACCTCGTCTTTGGAATTAAATAAGGAAACACTTCTGTAGGGCTCTGCATTCCGTTTAAACAAAAGTTCAAAACATCAACGAAGTTTGAACAAACGTTTATTGAAAATAAACCTGCTAAAATGGTGCATGCTGTTAACGTTGCTCTAAAAACCTGAAATTAACTTCCCCCTCGGTATGGGGGGGGGGAGGGAGAGTCATAATAGGGGTAAATGCTTCAAACGTACATCGTCATAATTTAGCAATATTTCAGAATAGCGATAAGAGTGTCAGAGTATGTTTTCTGTTTTTCTTCTTCTTACTTTTGAAGGGAAGACTTATTTTGGGAGGGGTGGGGGTGGCTGGGGATAAAATATCTTACAATTGTGTTAACGTAATCGTTGACTGCGCAATGAAGCCATGTATTCAATAACCACGCTGACCTGCCGGCTCCCTGTTATAACCGCTTGAAGATTGTGTAACTGGCGACTTTATAAGAGAAAGATTAACATATGGGACGCCTAACCTACAATTGGTACGAGCATATGGTTTGCAAATCAATCGGTTGGGCCGGTCAAAGCTAGATCAAGAAACATCATTGGGTAAACTGAATTCAGATCCCATCAACTTGATCTTTTTGTCGCCCCTTGTTTCCTTTATGTTCAATTCATGGATGAATGAACTACAATATCCTTAAATGAATACGACACACCCATGATCACAAAGTTTCAATTCAAATATTATATTGCACTATTTTTTTTAAACCATTCGCGATGGCCAATTGTTATATGAATCCGTTTGTAGCCTACCATAGACGTCGAACCAGAGTGGCACAGTCAACCCTCACTGCGTCAAACATATATAATAACATCCAAAAAGAAACATTTTGTTTGTTCCCTAAAGGCTTCCGTATAACAGTGTACAGCCTAATAAAACCAAACTTGATGGAGTCATTTTTCAGACTCAAAATCATTTCATGGGAAGATCAGAATAAGATGAGACGGAATATAGTATATGAAAAGAAGAAATGATCCAACAATTCAAAGGATATGATTTTCTTTTCACGACACACTTGCAGCAAGGAGACATGTCATTGTGAATGAATGGCGGTTATATGAATAGATCCTATCACCTTTGAGCAAAGTTCAACTTGTCTCATCATTCTCTGGATTGTTGTTATAAACACGTGGGTGTATCTAAAAAAGAACATTTCCGTCGTATACTGCCTTATGTCATTGCGTGGAGACTAAGATATAGACACCAAGTGTGTTGATCTTAGGACAAAAACATATATCCTCAGTCTACATGTCAGATCTGTTGAGTTTTGACAGTTTGGTCGAATAATGATCCGTACTTTTCAACTGTTTAATTGTTATTGTTAACCGGTTGGTTTAATGCCTGCACCCAACTCCCCCCCCCCCCCCCCCCCCAACGGAACAGAACACAATGTAGGGTGATAGCTGGCGCTGAATGTCTGGACAACAACAACAAAGTGACTGTCTGATGACGTCATGCTTTGTTGACGTGTTATTTTTATTTCAGAAGAGAGCAGAACCGACTTCGATTGACCACTAAATATAAACGTATACACGTTGACGTTTAACCGATTCTTCTTCAATCAAATTAAATGAATATTTCACATTTACAAACATATCCACAACTATATGCAAAACTATAGCAGTCTATTATCATGGATGTTATTTAAGCACTGTGCGGTATCTGCGTAGTATACTTACCGGTATAAAACAATGATGACGTAACATACACACATTTGACCATTTGCATTCATATGGGAGATCCTTCCATGAAAATCACTATCAACGCATCTATTCTTTCCCCTCTCCCCTCAGCAGGCCCGTACCCAGACAGGGCACCCCTCTTCTCCTCCCCCATGAAGAAAAATGTGTGCGAATTAGCGCAAACTATATTGTACTTCCCAATATCTCTTTAGTAACGATGATATAGGCGCAGTACCATGCAAATGGTGCTGTCCGTACAAACTATAGTATAGATCCAAAATGGCATATAGGCCTAAGCGATGATATAAACATAACCTTTAATATATCAGATTTTATAGCTTGTCGGTTGGTGACACATGGTCATCTGGATTAGTTTCACCGCAAGTTACATGGCCCGAATTCAGTATTGTGCCCCTCCTTAAATCGTTGGTGCCCATAACTCAGAATTCCTGGCTACGAACCTTCCCCTGCCCCTGCCCCGTCCCCTCCCCCTCTCCCCTTGACCCACTTTCCTTTATTGGTTTACCTGGACAAGTCTCCTCGTAATCCATGCAGCAGTCTCGGGTATGAACACACGTCGTGTCGCAATAACATTTTCCGTAGCTCCGAGCAGAGATTTGGTACCCGTCCGTGTTGCAATCATTATCCTTTCCTAAACAACAAAGTGGACCTCCATCTGCCCCACCGGAAACACACGAACCATGTGAAAAATCGAGTAAATTTGTAAAGAGAGCAACCACAAAGAGCACACCTATACAAACTTCCATCTTTCCCAGTGAGAATATACAATCTCGAGTCGATTAATCGCACTAGCAAAACCTTATTTCAAATGTAATCTCTCTCAACAGTATAGACCGCTGATTTTATATTAGTGCAGATCAACCTTTATCCTCACTTTCACATCGATACCAAAATAACGAGACAAACATTACCGTACTTGAAATTTGATATTCCCAAAGAAACGGTCAGCTCTTTTTTCTTACACTGGTTCCAAGTCAAATTTAAGGGAAAAAAATAAACCTTTAAACCAAACTGAAATATAAACCTTCAAAATACTGAACGTTGTCACGTTCTTATTGGATTATGTTCAGACAAGAAAACAGATCCATGTAATTCCATTAAAACTTCCAACGATACATTCTAACGAGTTAAATTATAGCCAGTTATTTCCACGATTGTGATATAAACTTTCGTCCTACATTGCGTTTAACCACAGAATAAGATGACGCTCGTTATAGGCTGGTACACAGAGCGATCTGTAAACTTTTGAATGACGTCAGAGAGACAGGATAGTCAATTGAACGATCCGCATTTCAACTGGTAAGACACCAGGATAGCACATCGGACAGACAGATTGTCCTTTCCGATTGGCTGACTGAGACTTGGATAGCCACACCTCGTAAGATCGTATATATTTATATGTGGGCCTTTGTATTGACTATCAGTGTACAAATACTCTTATAAGAAATCTTGTTTTGGGGGTAAATTTGATTAAGAGACATAAGATAAATAAGATAACGGGGCTTGAATCTTAATGAGGAGATCTATTTACTACGAGAACGGACGCTTCTAGTATCTGACTACAATAACGGACCGTTTGTGGCTGTAAACTATAAGATTTCGTATTGTAAGTTATCAGTGTGTGTGAGTGTGTGTATGTTGATGGGTAAATCGTATTATGTCCAATCAATACAATGAAGTTATTATACGTTTTAATTGAAACCCACAACGAGGTAGGAAGGAGCTATTGAGGAGAGCTGATCGCATTCATCTCATAAAGATTAGTTTAACTAGGAGGTGTCTAAGAAAAGAACGCCTCCTGTCACGTGGATGGGCTTGTGGCAGCCGCCAATTCGACAGCGTCTCACAGACTTTCAGAGACGGGATTCTTTGGGGGGGGGGGCGGCAACTCTCTACCGTTATGGCTACCTGTTTAGCGAAGGCCAGCTGTTGCAGGTATTACCAAGTTTTTGGACCACTATCTATTTCAACCGGAAGTCCCGCACTAGGATGTCTCAATACATAACGCACGTGTGTTGACCTTTGCTGCACGAAAACAAGGACCCTACTCATATAGTTTACACATTGATAAAAGAGCCTACACTTATAACTATCATTATGAGCAGGACTTTCCAAAGTGAGCGTTACGTCCATAGATCTATAAGATGTGGTCATATTCCACAACTCAATACCTGCAACCCGACTTCCACCTCCACCTCCCCCCCCCCCCTTCCTCCCCTCAACAGATGAAAACTCAGATATCTGAGGTTAATTTATCACGAATGAAGGACCCATCGGGCAGAGAATTCATTAAGAAAGTACTCATATTATGAGTCCATGCGATATAGTTGTTAATTGAAGTGGGTGGGGTAGTTTGCAATTCAACCAAACTCCCTACGGTGATATACTCTGGTGTTCTCGTAGCTATATTACCGTTACAATAGTGGATCTACCCATGTGCCTAGTACGTTATCAAACTTTCCCTATAACTGCAGAATTGTTGTAAGGATACAAATGTAACTGCAACAGTGCATGCATGATGCAAGTTCAGTTTACGTGATCCTTGTGTGTCCCATATGTGTGTCCCATCCCAAAGACAAAATTTATTGGGGAAAAGAGGTACTAAACTGAATAAATACAGGAACTTTCTCTATGCATTACCATTTTTAGCTATATAGTGTCGAATCAGATTCACTCATTTTGAGATGTCGAAACTGACATATCCCACATAAAATCGCTTTAAATTTCTGCTCGTGCTTTACGTGGACATTACAGCGAAGAAGTGGATATCTATAAGAAAGTTAAATTGCCTATTGAAAAAATTAGTGGATAGGCCTACATAAGGAAGTTTAAAAGTACATATTAGAGGATATATTTTAGTTGATGTAGATATTTAATAAGTTAACATGGATAAATAATTACTTGTCTCATCAGGGCTTCCATACTGTAGTGAAATACTTATTTGTTTTTTCTTTTTCTATTTTTAAATCCAAGCAAGTAACAGAAGAAAATTGAAGTCAACTCTATACAAACTCATGCCTGGTCATTAAACGTCACTGTAAAGGGGTTTTATTTAAGACCACGTGCGGTTGTTCAAATATACCTTCTTCAACCACATAGACCACATGCTTAGAATCAGGTCAAAAACAAGTTAAACAGATAGAAGAATGGCGAAATCCTCGACAACTAGAAAATCATTCGTGGATGCTTCGTATACACTTTTAGTTTGTCTTTTTTCCCCCTCTGAATAGCGGTCTCCGTGTCGACTCGTTATACATCAGTGTTTGTAGTTTGCAACGATTAGTAAATATAGGTCTAGTCTGTGCAAACTGAGTTGTGATTTGGAGTTAAAAGTTATCAAAGGTAGTTTTTAATTAAATTTCCGACTCGAGCCTACGATCAGCTATTTCTTGCATCTGCCGAACGAAGAGGTTTCTTTCATTTGATCAACTCTGTATTTCCTCGTTCTTCTTTCAAGCAGTAAGTCTCGTAACCAGGGCGGGTACTGTGGGCCTTACCCCTCTCCCCCCCCCCCTGCCCCCTCCCCTGTCCATCAGAATAATCTCACTTCTCTTACCGTCCCCCATCTCCATCTTAGCCACCACCATGTGTACACAAAAACTTAACAAGTTAGATAGGAAATGAGATTTGTGCCCCCATCACACCTCCCTAAATTTTTAGTGCACTCCCTTGCTACGGGTCTGTAAACAGTATGTGTGCGTTGTATCCAGTGTGTCTCACGGGCTTAGAGGGTGCAGGTATACCATACTTAGTTGTTAGTATAGGCCATTTGTATTCTCTCTTTCTCTCTCGCTTGTATATTTCAACCTCTTTTTTCCCCTTAAATGTATGTTTTACTCAGTCAGTAATTAATTAAAGGGTGTGAAGACTCGCGCAACAAGAAACGTCTAATGCCGGTAATCTGACCTAGTTTCGAATGAGGTGTAACAGAAATGTTAGACACCACCATCGATCACAGAAAATACACACACAGCTTGCTACCGTCGGTAATTAGACACTAGTGTACAGTCAGTACATACAGCTGCGGTCAATACCCACAGCACAGTGTACAAACGATACAGCGATGGACATCTCAGGTCCAGCTAAAGATAACAAGGTATCACGTTTCATTACTTGCTGCATTTTGTAGCGACAAGAGAAAAACTGCACTTGCAAGCAACGGAAAGTTAACTTTTTAAAGATGGCGGCACGCTGTTTGGGGCTAGTCTTCAATGCCTTTAAGGAGTAGGAAGAGAATGCAATGGGAACATATACATAGACTATGTGCCTTTGTTTTCCAGCAGTGCAAGTGATATATTAACAGAGAGTATAGAAACATGTAATTTGTATTCAAGAAACCTAACGATCATTTAGATAATAATGACGTATCGTTCTAATCAAGGAATTCATTCAAGGAAGCTGAGGGTAGGTGTGGGGTGGGGTGGGGTAGGGGGTAGGAAAGGAGGGAGAGGCACATCATGAGCGAAAACGTAACGATAAAAGACGCAACTTTCAAGGTAGTGGGAAATGATCCCTGATTCGCTGAATATACAAATGCCTGTTGTTTACCTTTAACCTTTCTTAACAAATTTTGCACAACAAAACTGTTGCACCCCATGCTTTCACTACTTGATCCATTGATCGTTTGGGTTTTCGTATATATAGTGCAACGCCGTCACAAAAAGATACATGAGCTACCCGGGGTTCAACCACCATTTTTGGTTCGGGGGGGGGGGGGGGGGCGTTCGCACACGGGAGAGGTAAAATGAGGCGTGTCTAGATGCAGAATTGTGCTATATTTTGCATCTTTGGAAAAAATGGTGAAGAATTTTCGACTGTTTAGGTTCTGTTATATGTTTGTTTACTTTTTTTGTAATAATCTGTCTTCCTCCTTATGTTATTATGGAGGCGGGGGTGGGGTGGGGGGGGGGACTAAAGCCCCCTCAGAGGTATACGTGGCTGCGCCTTTGAGAACTACCTTATCTATAAATGCAGACAACCGAAATGTTTTGTAACTAAGTTTTTGGCACCATTTGTCAATAATGAGATTTCTTTTACACGAGTATACAGTGATACTTGGGAATACTCTAAACAAAATCGTCCGACAATATAGATTTTACAGCATTCTGATACAGTCTCGTTCTTCAAAAGTTCGGTTGAGGTCGACTACCCGGAGATTCGTAGACGTCACAGCGGGTATCTGTGCGGGTTTCATAATTCCGTCAGTGAAAATTCTTTCGTGTTTTACCTGTATCGCAAGAAAGTGCATATCAAGACTGCCGACTACGGGAGTCCGTTACGGGAGGTCAATGATTTTGGTTTCTGGTCTCAAGAGGTTTATATGGGATGGTGCTCTCCACTTCGGGCTAATGTAATGTCATTGCAGTTAAATATCAGTAGTATTGATTTCAAATATTACCCTGCTAAAAACTTGCGAAAAGTTTGAAAACACGATTATGCGTATAAGTATTGCACATGGACCACATGTCACCAACAGTATTCAAAAGCACTAGA
>KN883093.1:32307-64092 GCA_000934455.1 Apostichopus parvimensis | reverse complement strand
CCCCCCCCCCCCTCCAATCATCAGGCCTTAGCTACGTCCCTGGATGTGGGTACAGGGATGGTGGAGAGGGATGGAGGCTATCCCTAAGGTAGGTTTGAAAAAAAGCATTAGGAGAGAAGGATGTTGGGGAGGGTCAGAGGAGTTGCCTGGGGTCTGTGGTCAATTAGGGGACCCAGGAACATATGGAAGAGGTTGGGGAAATATTGGATAAAGAATCTCATGTTCATAAAGTGCAAACAGGGGGTCCAGTAATACAGTTTTCCCAAGGGCCTGACCTCGACCTTGAGACCTCTGGTTGTTTTGACCGGTTACTTTGATTGGTGCATGATACATCCGAGTTAGATTTTAATGTTCACGACTGATGCCATAAATATACATATATAGCCACCCTTCAGCACCGCAACATACCTCCCTACCTTTTTTGCACTTTCACTTCTCACATCCTATCACTGAGACACAAAAACAAAGGAGATAAATGACTCACATTAATGTATGTTCATATTTAATGTAGATGAGCGATCTTGAGTACTGAACGAAAATTGGTAGAGCTATTTGTAGTGTTAAATATAAGGTACCGATTGGTTGCTACAAGAAGAAACGTTTCTCCTCTTTGTACCAAGCTTCTTATTGTCGTCACCGGTTCATCTAACCCTAGAATATTACTTTAGTCATCTAACATGATGAGATGACCAAACATTCAGTCCTTCTGGTTCATCTTTCTCTTTGATATATCTAATCCTATTAATCTTCATGTCTCTGCATCTCGTCTCCTTCTGACTCTCCGATAAATAGTTTCGTCCCGGCCTTCCTTGTGAGCTGCAAATCTTGCTACAGTGAATAAGTAATCGCTTAACCTGTTGACGGAGATGACACACCGGAATTAATACAGTCATTCAAACAAACGAGCTGGATTTGTCAGGTAGAGGGCCAAAGAAGAACTGGTTTGTAATACTTTTTGATTTCATTCTATGAATGATTGCTGCAAAATACTTTACTCATTAGGTCATCACTTTTCAAGAAATTCTAGCAAAGGCAACAGGTATTATCTGTTACTATGATTGCAAGATACCCAAGCTAGGCATTCTTAAAACAAATTTCCTTGAATGAAAATATTTATGAGGGAATTATGAACAATTGCATTCAAGTTTTACAAAAAAATTGGCCCACAAACATAACAATATTGGAATTTTACATATCGGTAGTAAAATCACAAGTAAACAGCAAATCAGACATTTTCAAAATGTTCGGCTCTTCTTGTTTTCAATTTGAAAGAAAGATGACCAGTCTTATTGTTTGGGGATTTGAATATAAATATATATAGTAATTAATCAAAATCCTATGGCTATTTTCATTACGTTGAATTATAACTATGTTATTACAATTGGAAAATTTTCTTCCCCCCCCCCCCCCCCCTGTGTCAATGTCTTATGCACAAAACATGCAAAAGGCATGATATATTTGCAAGAACTTTCTTTACTTGGAAAATCAAGTTTAATACAAAGCAGCTGCAGACTGACAAACCTATCCTAAGAATATTATTATTACGACTTCACATATCTCGTGACTTGTGTCAAATCCTGCTAATAGAAATAGACACAAGAAACCATTTACCAGTTATTTCTTGTTTTTTCCATTATTTATAACATTTCGAGAAATACATAAATCGTCAATGAGGATAAAGCTTTTTGTATCTAGCTATTGAGCACAGCACTTACCCATGCTATACAATGTGTAAATTTACCATTAAAAACAACAACAGGAATACTACTGTTGATTGCCATATTTGAAATTGGTTTATAAATTACAAAATTGGACACAGTGCCTGTGATGTAATTGCATCATTTTCCAATGTTCACTGGTTCACTAAGGGCTATACTGTCTTTTACCTGTTCAAAAACTTTCCTACTTCTGGGTCAATTTCATCCTCTCTGATGAGTGGTGAAATCCTGTCAGAAAGAATGACAAAAAGGAGAAGGAAAAAAAACGATAACAGGCATCTGCAGTATACACCAAGGAAGTAACAGCTTAAGCCGGAAACTGGACCTAGAGTCGGTGTTAAAGGGTGTGAAGACTCGCGCAAAAAGAACATCTAATGCCGGTAATCTGACCTAGTTTCGAATGAGGTGTAACAGAAGTGTTAGACACCACCATCGATCCCAGAAAATACACAAACAGCTTGCTACCGTCGGTAATTAGACACTAGTGTACAGTCAGTACATACAGCTGTAGTTGTAGTCAATACCCACATCACAGTGTACAAACGATACAGCGATGGACATCTCAGGTCCAGCTAAAGATAACAAGGTATCACGTTTCATTACTGTCTGCATTTTGTAGCGCCTAGAGAAAAACTTCACTTGCAAGCAACGGAAAGTTAACTTTTTAAAGATGGCGGCACGCTGTTTGGGGCGAGTCTTCAATGCCTTTAAAAGTTGTGGCCTAGGGGAGGGGTCTTAGGGGCAGACACGTCTCCGTGAATTTTTCTTTTTGTTAATGAGAGTGCTATGTGTTAATATGGTGGCAACTATGGAATCAACCTTCACTTCCTATCAGCATGTTGTGTACAGTATTGAAAGCCAAACAGCATGGTCCTACACCCATGAAACATACCTATTACTGTGAGAGTAATCAAGCAAAAATGAAGAAGACAAAAGCAAGACGGTTCTCTCTGTTTCTCCATTGCTTACACTTTTCCAAGATTTATGGTAATATTGTACTAACAAAATGCTATCTGCTTCTGAAACACACCCTCCCCTTCATTGGTTTATACTTCACAACGATGCTTGGCAAGTCACTGCACTCCGTCCCCCAAAAAGTAGTCGGTCTCCAAATCAATCTACACCCCTCCCCCCCCCCTTAACAAATGATAACGTCTGCCCCTGCCTCTCGATGCACCTTCTTAAAATGTTACCTTAGCTGGTACGAGATGGGTCAAGACTGCACCACAGGATTAAGTCTAGCCGTGTGCATTTTCTTTCTCCAATTTCAAATTCCAAGTTTCTGTTACATGTTCTCTTCATGGTCCAGCTGTCTATTGACTAAAGCCATGGTGGCCATGGTTTAGGTTAATTCCCAACAATTACCCAAAAAGAGGATTAGGGAAGGCTTGAGCATTTTGCTGTTTCTTCCCAGATATTGAGATCGAATTAACATTTAGCTCATGACGCATACATGTAGAAAAATACACAATTTGCCACTTCTCTTGGCCACAGAAGATGACTGGCTTGGTCGAGAATGTCTTTAATTACCACCTCATTTCACTCCCAGCTCTGGCTGAAAGCTTGCATATTTATAGTGAACTGGCATTTCCTGCACTTTAGCAGATTTTGATGGTATAATCTTGGTCATCCCTTAGTGCTCAAGTCAGAAAAAAGGAGGTCAAAAAGCAGATGGTAAGTCTTTGACCTAATAATAGACCAGAAAATTTTGCTGGGAGTAATCTCTCAGCTGGTACTAAGAATCCCTGGTATTTGGAGAATTCTAATATCTTTAATCGCTTGGAACTAATATAAACTATAATTTTTGATGGTGCATTATCACCAATGACAGGACTAGTAAATAACTTATTAGTATTCTCGATTGATCCCAAGGGTCCAGGACGCCAATGTGAAAACAATTAGGCAGTATTTTATTGACTTTAATATTGGACTACTTGTTAGGCAGCTGGGTTGGTATGGGGGACACAAGTCACATGTTTACAGGGTAATGCCAAGAGGTCACAAACTTTTTTTTTGCATATTTCATACAAGTTTATATTAAGTGGTTAAAAATGTATATGTCTCTTTGATCAGGGTCAGAGGAGTGGGGAAGAGAGGGGAAGGGGGAGGGGGGTGGGTGATTGAGGGAGGGAGGTATGCAGGGACAAGTGCATCCCACCTCTGTGCAACCTCATTTTATGAAAAGTGTTTCTTGTCATATTAGAATAAGAAGTGTCGTTCTTGATAATGAAATAAAAGGAAGGTTTTCATGTCAACTTTTGTACTTCAGAATGTGTCCAATTGTTATTCTTATGTTTTTGTAATAAGAAGGTACTGTACTAATAGTCACTTTTCCTTGAAACAATCTTCTGCGTAATAACTAAAACGTACCCAGAAACAGGAATTTGTAATACTGGAGTTCATTTTGTTTGTGAAGTTTGGTCCCTGAAATCAGAGTCACAGGTTCCACTCCCCTAAAAACATTGTACCATCCCCCAAGAACCTCCATGATTTTGAATGAAGAAGTCCACAGAGGTCTTTCCTACAGAAGTGAGGGGTGCCTGTTACCACCTTTCCCTGGAGGTCATTTATGACAAATAGTGGAAACTATACCCCCCTTCAAGAGATCTGTGGATGCATTACTGCTTGCTGAAACTGCAGGCTGCCTTATTTTATCGCAATCAACGACAATAAACAGCCATAATATACCTTTATTTTTCCTAACACCTGCTGAAAAATAATTCAACAAATATAAATCTTGTCAGAAACATATATATATTTATATATACATTCTTTTCTTTGTGCATAAAAACGGACAACTCTACCTGTAAAAAATGTTGTGTTTTAAACATATCCTTTTGCACAATTTGTTTATTTTCCAGATTTTTCCAATTATGAAATCTGGCATTTTGATATATGGACCACACAGGTGGTGTTAAGTGCCAAGAGGGTTACCCTGGACCCTCTGACTAAGTGGTAGGGTGGTATAAGGTATTTTTATCCTGAGTAAAAACATTACTAAAGATATATACAATACTACAGTACAAGTTTTAAACTCCCCCCCTGATATAAGCACCATCTTCCCCCCCCCCCACTCCCCCCTTTGGCATGATTTAATAGGAAAAAGAACAACTTTGACATTTCCCCTGAGTATTTTTGTGGAACTAAATTACATTTACAGATAACCAGGGAAAGAATCCATTAGGTTTTTGGACATAATTTATACCTGGGCTTGAGGGTGTAGCCATGACATTCCTTACAAGATCAATGTTTATTGTTTCATTTTCTTTTTTGAAAAAATTAAATTAATGAAAAAAGGGCATTATGATTTAATAGTCAATATTGACTTGTAATATCTTAAAGGAACACAATAGCCTAATCTTGATGTTTCCCTTTGGGTGACACTCACTGGCATCCTTATGGTAACTAGGACAAACGAAATGTGACTACAGTTAGTTTCACAAGACTAAAGGTGACTGGGGACAATTCCAAGGACATCTTTATTTTGAGGAGAGCGCAGGAAATCTGGGACTTTCCTTAGCCTAAGATACATTTTCATCGTATTATTATTACTGATCACACCAAAATATAAAAGGGTCATTTGGTAAATTCTTCAAATTTGCACTTGTTTCTTCATTATTTCAATACTGCACTATTTATGGGAATTTTTTGAATACAAAAAATAACATCACCAAGATGAAAATCAATGCAAACGGCTGCCTCATTTGATGAAGATGTCTGTTAATACATTTGCAGTAGACACCGACAAACTTACATTTGGGAGTTTGAACAAAGAACGATAAAAAGTTTGATTTGGAAGCTGGGATATATAGAATTATTTCAGTTAACACATTTTCTTGCACATTTTTAGGTGGCATCGGAATGAGAGAGTGTCAACTTATATGAAATAAGTTGTGGATCCACAATAATAACCATCGGATAATGATATTGTGTCCATGATCTGTACTTTTCAAATAATGCAACCCTCATGACTGTGCCCAATCAGAGGGAGTTTTGTGGAAATTGCTCTATAGATCTTCGCAAGATAGTTCCAAGAACAATTTTCACCCTACAACCTACCCCCCCTTCTCCCTACAACCTACCCCCCCCTTCTCCTGCCCATCTATAAACGAAAATAAACAAGTTTGATCATACATGTCTCCTAAATAAACCAACTGACTGTACCTTTTAATTTAGTATTAAACATACTTTAAAAGATCTTTCCTTATTCAAACCCATTTTTTTTTCCGTGCAAGCCTACCACACTGTAATTGCTCATTAAAACATTAAATACAAAAGGGAAACCATTTTAAGATAACTTCATATTATATTATATTTTTTACATGCCATGCTAAAATAAATCCAGACTCCATTGCTATTCCCATGGGAACCTTGCCATGAACTATGTTTTGTGATATATTTTCCTCTCTCTCTCTTGGGCCTTAAATTATGACTGACATCTCTAAATTCAGAACATTACTTGACAGCGTTTTTTTTTTGTCAGTTATGTAGAACATGGCATATATAATGATATGTTGGTGATAGGTACCATTTGTACACAGAAACTTGTTATTACCAGTATTCTTCAAGACTCCAGGTACTTTATTAACTGTATTTAAAAAAAAAAAATTCTTGATTTCTTGATTAATTTCTTTAAACTGAATTACCAGCTCGTTGCTAGGGCAAGGATTGACAGAGCAAGATGAAGTTTCACCTTAGATCAAAGTAGCTCATTTGTAGAAGTTGGATAATATATTCCACATTATGATTAAATGAAAGCTGACAGGTAAAATGTTGGGTGAGAGAATCCTAGAGGTCACTTCAGTTTGCATACTGTAGGCTGATGTTTTGTATGGAAGAAAATACTGCAAAAGTGGATGAAGTCTCACCTTTTGAGGCTAGTATAATTTTTTTGATAAATGTGACATTACATAACATTACAGAGTAAAACAGTTAAAACCAACTGCTGATTTGCTGCTGAAGGCCTGTGTAGCTAAAAAAGTCTCTTTCAATGAAGAAATGATACCAGTAAAATACAACCACACTGATTCAATCAATATCTAACTTGAGTAATGACAGGAATGATATCACTCCTTAACATGTTCCATAGCCCCCCTCACCCCCTCCCCCACCCCCCGCCACCATTCCCCCCTAACATTCCATATTCCAGCATTGGCTTACAATGCCATATACCAATGTATTTTCTTCGTTAATGTGGGACACTAAAGCAAAAACGCTTTATGAGTTGATTGGTTTCAAATTTTACAGGCCGTAGACTTTTGAAAATTACTAGGTCAATATTTGCTCTCTACTGGTCAGTAGCCACTCCAGGGACACTTGTCCTAAATTGATTAAATCAATGCTGGATTAAAGTTAAATTGCGGGAAATCAGAAAATTTGAGCCCATTACCGTTATGATCTGAAATGTCAGAAAGGGTCAAGCCAAGCCGTTTTGTTTATATGTGGGCAGTCTCTGGAGTAGACAAACTGGCATATAAATAGTGAATGATAGGGTAACTGATACAAGCCTAACTCTCACTGGACAGGTCAGGAATGAACTTATCAACCAATTGTTTTAACTCAAATTCTGATATTTTAACCCTAAAAGTCAGCCAAGATTGGATGTATTGAGTTTCTCTGTTTTTCAGTGACATAATAGGTATTGCAACAGTCTCTGTAATTATGAGTTAACAAACTTTAGCTTTCAGTATTAAACTGTTCTTTTAGCTGGTATGAACTTTGGTATAAACATGACGATTACAAAAGTTAATAAACCTCTATAGATGTACAGTATACCTACTGTACAGAACATGCTGACACAAATTATAACATATAGAAAACTACAAACTTATCACAGTTGACAATTAAAAAGGACATTTTCTATATGAGTGTTTATCCCAATTAATGCAAAATACATAATGATTTATTGTTTGGATATACCTGAGATAGACTTTCACCAGCAGGGCACCCAACACCATTGAGGTGTGGGGGGGGGGAGGGGCAACATCTACCACCTCCTCATGATAAAATGTAGGTGTTTGAATCTTGCCTGACCTTATCTAAGTTAAAAAGTATTCTCTGGGTACCCAAGTGATGTTTCGGATACAGCCAGTTGAAGATCCAAGATACGCAGTACGATTCGTTGCAAACCATTGCTGAATGAAATGACCTGTAGCTAAGAATTCTGAGTTGAAGGGGCACCAGAAATTTAAGGAGGGGCACCTGCAATTTGAAGCAGGGCACCTGCAATTAACTGAGGGGCACCAGCAATTTAAGGAAGGGCACCAGCAATTTAAGGTGGAGCACCATCAATTTAAGGTGGGGCACCAGAAATTTAAGGTGGGGCACCAGAAATTTAAGGAGGGGCACCTGCAATTTCATGAGGGGCAGCAGCAATGTAAGGAAGGGCAACAGCAAGTTTTATGAGGGGCACCAGCAATGTAAGGAGGGGCACCAGTAATTTAAGGTGGGGCATTAGCAATTTAAGGTGGGACACCAGCAATTTAAGATGGGGCACCAGTAATTTAATGTGTGACACCAGTAATTGAAGTTGGGGCACCAGTAATTTAAGGAGGGGCACCAGTAATTTAAGCATGGGCACCAGCAATTTAAGGAGGGGCACACTACTTGTGTCCAGTAAGTCTGCATGGGGAGCCTGAGCACAAGACTTGTGGTATAACCAGTAATTTGCCTCACGTAAATTGGGTCATTGACTTGAGTCACTGTTCTATTTCTGAGGGGAACAACTTCACAAACTTGTTCTGGTTACTTTACTTTCTATGAAAATAAGGGAATAAAGCCATGACTTGTATCAATAATGGACATTATGTTCAGCTAGTGAAACCAGTACTTAAACTTTTAGTTTTACACAACTGCAAAAAAACCTCCCAATGAAAATCCTGCATTTGTTAGGAAAACAGAATCTGTTCAACTGTAGTTCTGGCTCACGGCATCAGTTTATCTGAAAGTGAGGGAGCTATTATATATTAAGTATCCGGTATATGATATACAGCAGTTAGATGTATTGTACCACTGACTCAAGTTTGTTATTAAAGTCCACAAATGGATAATGTGCGCAAGATATATCTCACTGTTACATGGGTGGCCTATAATCTTTCAAAATTAGGCTTAAAGGAAAGTAAAGAAGAATGTTAGATTTAGAGTTCTTCCTACGTAGTACGTGCAACCAATCAGCAAAGTACAAACAGAAGGTCGTAGGTGATCGCTATTTTAAGGCAGTTTTCTTTGCGATGAACAGATTACTGAGCAAACACATGATTGCAATTGGTCAAAGATATAAGACAAACCATAGCTCTGTTCACTGCAAGGTTGCAGGTTCAAGAGTAAACTTAACAATTGTAGCAATCTGATTCCCAAAAATGTGTCACCCAAAGAGAATAGTTACATTATAATGAATCACACTGAAGCCAAAGAGGAGCAGTAATTCAAATACATACAACATTGTCTTGATTATCTGAAACTACAATTGAACATCTTACACCTTAATAAGGTTATGTCTTCAGATCTGATGCTTAAAGACAGGTTCTTGTTATTTGGGGGCTAACTCCCCCCCCCCCCCCCTCTCCCTTTTTCCCCCCCCCCCAGCTCTCCCTTTTTAATTTAATAATGGAAGAGCAAATTATGAAATGAAAACTTTTTTGTGATATTAAAGATATGCTCATTAACAGAACAGTTTGAGTTTTAACTGAAAAGTTAAACAATTTGAAACAGGTAATTAATGCTCTCTCTGAATGAAGTTAACAATAAACAGCATTTTGAGTCCTTAGGCTTTATCCATGCTGGGCTGAAAGAAGGCACAGCTGGGTATAAAACGAGGACTTTGACTTTGATGCACCAAGCAGATTTTTTTGCATAATTTAACATATCTATCATGTATTTCAGGGAGAGGTTCTCAACCTTACAGGGAAAGCAGAGCCTGTGCATGTGGATGATGTGTTTGTTTAAAGGTCCATTGCACCCATACAGCCTACACCCCTGTTATTCAAACTTTTTTTTTCTCAGTGACCACAGTTTGCACATTCATCATCTTTGTGACCATCTGGCAGCAGATGCTGTGACCTGGGGTAGTGGTATACAGGGAGGAGGTATTCCCTGAGTTTACAAATTTTGAAGTAATTTTATGTTAAAGATTTTTCCACTTTCTTTTAACATATATCTACAATTCCTTGTTTTCGTCCTACTTATTTTTGTTGTTGATGATCCTCCAAAATATTTGTCAACCCTGAAATAAAGGCCCCCTCTATGAATGCCAGGGTTCAAGTTATATTTTGACAATTTTGAAGTAATTTTATGTTAAAGATTTTTCAAGTTAAAGATTTTTTTTTTTTGATCCTCCAAAATATTTGACAACCCTGGAAAGGGTCGAGGCCGCACTTTGAATACCAGGGTCCTAGGTGATAGGCCCATAAAGTAGAATTTACATAGAGTAAATACCAGTGCCTGAGTGGTTTGACTCACCTTCTCTCAGCTCTTCTGCATATTGACCTAGATATGTGAAGACATGCACTTGATTTGCCTCCTCCCTGAGAAATATCAAAATTGAAATATGAAACAGTTATATACATCTTATTTGTGACTCTACACCATTACTTTTAACAAATGGATAAAGCCTATCGAGAGTAATTCCTGGGTTTCAAAGATCCTTGGCAAAGTTTTCCCAATGAGCAAGAAATAGTATTCATACAACTTCTCTGTTAGTTTGTACTTAACGTGACTTGTTTCATCTTTCATTATGACAGAGAAAGTTGACATATTTCCGGGCAATGATGTTGTGAAATGAATGTTATTATATGTATTGCTGTCATGGAAACCAATTAAGATCTCATCAATGTCGATTGACTGTAAAAATACATACATCAGGGAGTTTATTCCTGATATAGAATCGAAACAATCTGAGAATACTTACGGGTAAAATGAAATTTTTCAAAGGTGGGAGATCAGAAGTGTAAGAATCAATCCAAGTTTCTAATTCTTGAACAATGGAACCATCAAACTGAGTTACTCCTGAAAGTGAAGGAGGAGAGAAAATATCATGATAGAGTGTGTGATGACATTGGGTTTACAGGTCTGCCATCCACCATCTTCAATTACACCATTCACAAGTATGTTAACCTCAGCCTATATTATCCTAATTATGCCGTCATGGTAACGATTCAAAGCAAATGTTTCTCCCCTTTTTATGGCTCATGAAAGGAAGACATGGTTTTTTTTACAACCTCCTGCCCAAGTTTCCACCCCAACCTCTATCCTCCATCAGAACTTAGACAACATATCTGTTTTTAAATGAAACATACCTAGCGCAATATTATCTATCCCTTACTGTGGAAAGCGAAATGTTTTAGTTTTTATCATTTAATCCCTTACTTAATTGGTTTGGTGCAGCCAGGCTTTTAGGGGTAGCAATGTTGGACCCTGCATCTTGTATTATGCACTGAATCTGTCAAGAGAAGAGGCAATCAAAATTGTTAGACAAGTTTTGACATTATCTCAAATATACTGCTATATACAAGATCTTGTATCAAACCACTACCCATCATGTAAAGATCTAGCTTTGCCAATTTGGCAGAACAGGTTTCATGTACATTATATATGAGAACTGCTTTAGCAGTTCCCAACGGTTACAAAACCAACAGAAGCTTATTTCAAACCATATCCATGAAACCAAGTACCAAACCTCCTCTTCTTGGTGAGCATTTAGAGAATTACAAAGCAGTTATTTTGTTGTGAAGATGCTCCTGTGATGGAAAACCTTTTAATAAAATCTGCAAAGTTTTAAAAAATTTGCTGAACTGATCTTTTAACTTTTAAAACTTTGACATCAAGTGTTGTTGTTAATATGTCAGGGCCACTTGGCACAAGCTATCATAAATGGTCCATCTAAAGAAACACCCAGCTCTAATTAAAATGAAGATATCACTGTAAGCAATCAATCTTAAATTTTAATATGATATTAGAGTGAAGATATGTAGGTGATGATCTCAACAATCTGATATCTTCAGTACTTTGGTTTCTGTTTCGTGCAACTTCATATTTCTATTTGTAAAATTTGCTAAATTACCTTGACAAGTTCTTCTTCCAATCCAAGATCAGCATCCTTGCAGAATTCTCTGGCTAATCTGTCAGACAAAACAATGATTGATTACCATGGAAACAAGCTGATAACATGTATTCACATAACCTACTCTCACATCAAAAAAAGAATTTATTCTAAATGTGTTCATGGGTTGACTGACAGTGATCTGAGCCTATAGACAAAAAAACTGTTATGGGGGTCCCTTCACAATCGGCACAGCCAGAAATTTAGGGTTGGTCATCGTCAATCCCTCACGTGAGAAGAAGGTTTTGGGATTTAGCCTACTATTGCTCTAAGGCCCATAATATTGGAAAGAAACTTGTATGAAAGTATAATACTGCACTGTCCAATAGCCTGACCAGACAATATGTTCCTGTATGTGTTCAATGATTGCTCCCTTGATGACCTTCATTTGGTTAAAAAGGAAAATCTAAAAGAGTGTCTGGGTTTGATCATTTGTAATCTTCTTCTGATAGATAGGAGTTATACTGTACAGTAGGTTTAGCAAAACTGCCAACCAAACATCAAGAGTGTACATAGGAAATCAACTTAGAGTGCTTATATTTAGTTGTGTTCATATAAATTTGTTGCACAGAAAAAATCTGCATGATTATATAAAACTGACAGAATGGCACAGTTCTTGGTTTTAGCTAAACACTTACCCAATGGAAGATGTCAGTTCATCTGTTGCCCCTAAGGCTTCAAAAACATGATCATCTTTAGGTCTCCTGTCACCAGCTATTGTTGCTGAAGTTCCTAAAAAACAAAAACAAAAATACTTTCATCAAATACTTTTGCTATTCAATTTTGTTTAAATTTAAGCACAAGGAATGGAAAACTCACTTTTTTTTAAATGATTGTAATTTCATAGAACCCCAAAGATTTAAATTGCTTATTAGAAAAATAAGAAATAGGTTGGTTGTGCATGTCTTCTGGCTTTGGATTCCACTATGACAGTCAATATTTGGTAGGAACTCATGTTCATTTTCAAGAAAATTAACATCTATCTGTGTTGGGTTGAAGGAGAAACAAAATATTCTCAGGTTTGACTAGTTCAAAATTAAATCTAGAGGACCTTTTAACAACATTCAGGGTTTTGATTTTCAATCTACACTAATAATATGTTCTATAATGTTTGCAAGCTCCTGTTGTCATGAGTGTGTTATTAATGCTGGTCTAGATTCTCACATCTTTGCTAGATTTTTATTATAAGAAATAGACTATGAGTCTACATATCTTCCTGTTTAATAACTAATATGTCATGGTATCTCTTAGATTCTTTAAAATGAATATTAACCGTAGAAGCTTTCTGTTTACCCTTATCTCCTGTTTTGGTGTATATCTTGAACATAGTTTGCTGATCTTTCCCACTGCCAGAAGAAAAGCTTTAAAAGAAATAAAATCATTGGTAACTCAATAACATAATAGAAATGAAATAAATGTTATTCTATAAGCACATCTTATTTTGATTGGGACTGTAACTTTTAAAATGAAATTGTCAGTAACTGGCATTTAGGGAAGTAACTATTAATATATACATGATTTACATCAATTGAATGTACCAAATTGTCGCTTAATAACATAAGTAGTTGTACAGGGGTCAGTTTGGTTACACACAATTGTATACTCTGTAATATTGCTTCGTTATGTTTACGTTCATGCTATTTTAAGCATGAACGGATACAGGATGTTTGAAAGTTAACTTCACTAACACTATTAGGGCATAATTTTGCATTAATATTTTGTGTTAGCAGTTTGGAATGCTCTGATTATTTTTTCTCTCTCATTGAATACTATATAGTTCCTGTGTAGAAAGCTGCTATACATCTTTATACTTATATAGCAACTTGACCATTTTGTTCAGCATTTTGTGATAGAATACTGGACAAATTATTCACTGATCATGACAACTACATAGGCCACATATTCCACCCATGCTAAATAGGGCTAGCTACAGTTCAACTGTAGAGGTATGTGGAAGTATGCTAGTTATGTAATCATCTATTATGTATTCATCTATTGTTCTCATGCCTTGTTGTAATGGCTAGATGGAATGCTGAGGTGGTACTAGAACAGTACAGTGGGTGTGGTACAAGGAAAATACAAGCAGTTCAGCTCTGACATCGGTTGTGTTGTGTGCATGCTCTTTGACTGTCTCGAGTCTCTCTCTCTCACCCGACCTCTACACAACTAGTACTAGCATGGGCACTTCGTATTCCGGACACCTAAGCCTTAAAACACCCCAAAACTATATCTATTTGGTATAAATCACCTGAAAATATACTTGATATGGTGGGAGAAGTATGTTATAGTACGATACACGGCCAAACTTTCTTTCCTGCAAACTGTTTTCACGTTGTATTCCACGAAGATTCTTGTGATTGTGGAACTGGTATTTCTTTGCTCGAGTATTGCGAATTTTGGGCCCCCCGTCCTACAGTGTGGCGCTGGTGATAAAATTGGTGGCGCAGTTGCTCTTTCAGTAATTATAACAGACTTCATAGATCTCCGTCATTTTATTGACAAATATGTATTTACTTGCACACGGGTCATTTTGGAGAGAAAATAACTGTAGCTTCGTACTTGTTGGTGAAATTTGGCTCTTCCTGTAGGGGGTCATGCATTTCTTAGGGGTGTCCGAAATTCGCAGTGTTCCGAAATTAGCAATACTGACTATACTACTAGGCCTAGAACTGGTGTGGTAGTGGTACTAGCTTATCTAACTCTAGTATAACTAAGGGCGTGTGGTGTTGATTGGGATGGGGGTTAAATTTCTAGACATAGACCTAAACACAAAACAATCAAACCTTTTTAATTGAATAGGCCAGAGGGCATTCCTACTAAGGCGAGCAATATTTAACAGAGACATCTGAAGTTATCTTCGTAAGAAAGTTGAAACAGCATACACAGACTACGCATAACTTCTACAGACTCAGGACACCTATATTACAGCGTTGGGATGTATTACGCGAAAAAGCTTGTTGTCGTATCCTCGGTGACCGGTTTCCCATTCTGTGTATCCGTGCATATGCTAGCCTGAAAATGGTCATAATCGGCCAGAACACAGTGTAAGGTGCAGATAACATGAAGTTCTGTGGTACGGATTCGTGTTTTCTTGGGTGGGGGGGGGGGGGGCGCAATAGGGTACTGAGTTTTCACAGGGACATAGGAAAATTATAAAATAGGTTTTCAAAAAGTCCAGTTTCAATTTCGAAATTCAGCTTTACAAACTTTAGACCTCCTACCTAATAATTTTTGAATACTTAACTTTTAGTAAACAAGTATGCAAAATCTATCTTTCTGACATTGGTAATAAACATTATTAATAACATCAAGTTTATATGATATAGTTGGGAATTTCTAGTGATGGGGTGGCATATAAGGTAGTCTAAAAGGAAGGATAGGGAGGACGGTAGAAAGCAAAGTGGTGGATGGGATTGGGAGGGTGGTGAGATAGATCTGGGCTCCTGGGTCAACAACACTGTTTTAACAGGCGATGAAGTTTGATTACTAATCCAGTGAGAAAACAGACTTGTGTGGCATGAGTGTAATTGACATTTCTCTTTTCACTGGGGTTGATGTTTGCTAAGAGGAATCACATCATCTAGTAATATATGCAAATTAAATCTGAAATACTTCTCAAAATTTACATGGGTAGTCCCCTGATCCCCCCACCCCCTAACAACAATGTAATTCTTTAAACTTTTAGTAAAAATTCAAGCTGGAGAGTAACAAACTGAAAATTAAACAAAAATCAAACTGCAAGTGTAATATCGATATAATAAAGTTTATTTTTGGCATTGTTATCAGAGAACACAAATATGTTTAACTGATAATCTTGCTGGTTATACTGTAGTTTGGACTATCCCAAACATTGTGAATATCAGAGAAAATACAAAACACAAATGTTGACATGATAAAATATTATTGTTGAATGCACATACTGAGAGGACAGCAATATTAATTTCTATTCCATTGGAAAAGCTAGTAGACTGATGCAATCTGTGATGTAACATTGTAAAGAGGCAAATCTAACTATTTCTTAACTCATTCATTGTTTACTTGCCTATATGTACCATTCCTCACACTAACCCAATCCTTGCACAAGCTTGCAAAGGGGGATGAGTGGGAAGCAAACAATTTTGACAGGGTGAGCGATTACATGAAAGTATGTCTTTTCCTTTCAATCTCTTTCTCAAAAAATTTCATTGCTGAAACCATATTTGCAACATATGAAAGATAACTCAAAGTGACTTAAGTTTGCTCGGTTTACAATACATCTTCATTAAGCAATAAGTGTAATTCACATGGTTCTCCTCTTGTTTTCGTGCATTCGTCACATTAACACACTTACAACTGCTCTCCTTAACACTATAACAGTTGCTTGGAGGATTTATGATGCCATATCAATATCCCACAGTCACACTTTCAACTAAAACTTCTGGTGTTGATCGCCCTCACTTCTTATGATGACAATGGGATGAGCCATCAGGGACCGGCACTCACAGACCCTGCAACTTTCTGCTGTTGAATTGCTGTGAATTTTTGTACCATCTCTTTACACATCAGGTGTTCACTTTTGAATAATAACTTCTTTCCATCATCTGTGAATCAAAATGAAACAAATAATAACAAACATTTGTTTATGGACTATGCAAAATAAAGACATGATACTGTAAAAGAGTTACATGAACACAACTCAGTTTATATGCTGAACAGTGATTAATGATGAGCTATGCAATTATTACAAATATATTATACGGTCTATATTTTGACAATATTGAGCTAGACAGCTAAACATTTTTATCAGTAGGTTTTGATGTTAGCTGTAGGACATGTTAATTGAAAGAAATTCATGTTATCATTCTTATAAAAGCTCCTGCCATGTAAGTTGTAAGATTAACTTACCAAATTCTATAAGGACTTGAGGCGTAGACCCATCATGTTTTACTTCTGTCTTAAATTTGCAATTAGGATTTGTTTCCCTAACTTTGTTTGTAGCAATGATGCTGAAGAAAGACCTGTATATGGAAGCATAAAAATAAGTAAACACAGAGATTGAACACCTGCATTGCCGTAGGATACTGAATGGAACAATTCAAAATGCTGAATTGGTCAGGAGGTAAACTTGTCTATATTCACATTGTGTGCTCTGAATTAGGGGTATGTTGAGTGGAGAATGTTACATGTTCAGCATTTAGTTTAGGTTAGTAATTCCCAAAGGGTTAGGAAGTCAACACAAGCTCACTTGAAACCGTATCCATGTGATGGTTGTGTTATACAAAGCCTAATCTTTCTGAAGAGTGTCCAGAGTGTTACAAGGCAGGCATGTAATTGCCCCACCCCATTCCTGCTCCTGGGTTCCCCATTTAAGGTCCCCATCCGACGGATGAGAGTGTACAGCACCTCTGCATCTGACCACTTTCTCAAACAGGAGGGACAAAATGCACCTAATTCATCATCACTGCAGTGCAGCTATGGTGAAAAAAGTTGTTGCAAAACCATTGAAAGAACAGAACCAAACCCCAATTCACAAACCAAAAATATCAAATCCACGCTCAACAACATGGCAGCAATTTCTAATTTTGAACAGGTTAAGAGTCTGGTTCATGGTGAGGAATTTTATCTGGAACCTTATGATTGTGGGTCGAACACTAAAACCGCTACACCTTAAACTACCATTACTACACATTTCTTTCATTATCAAATTATTCCATCAAAAGTCAAAGCTAGGGGTAATACAGACCTGTCAACCAGTTTGACCCCAAAATAGGGAGAATAACATTTTTCAGGGCCAAAAAATAGAGAGAACAAGGAGAAAATAGGGAGGTTGGTAATTTCAACTGAAATGATATAAATACTCCTAAATAAGTATAGTCTACTTATGCAATACAGTGAGAGAATCATCCAATCAGTGTTTCTTGTTGTAGTTTACAGCAGCTCGCTTTGCTTTCTACAGGGTTTCTTTAGTAGGCTTCCATTTGGAACAGGGAACAGTGGACTCTGGGTAATGTGACTTCATGGCTAGTAGTAGTATGCTAGAAAGAGTCCCATCAAGCTTGAGACTTGACCGACTGTCTGTCTTGTTCTTGCGAACTACACTGAATAGCCCTTTCCTGTTCAGCGTTACTGTGGGGAATTACTAAGCACAGGACTAATTGTTGGCTATTTTCAGAAATGACGCAAGTGATGAAACATTAAAAAACCGGGAGAATAGAATATGAAACCGGGAGGCCGGGAGATTCGGGTAAAAACCGGGAGTCTCCCGGTAAAACCGGGAGAGTTGACGGGTCTGGCGTAATAGTATAGGCCTAGTATATAGCCTCAGTTAGACCTGAGCAAAGAAAGTTAGACCTGAGCAAAAAATCTGCAATGAGCCACCTATGTTGCTAACCAAGATCATTCGCTAAAATATACGGATTACTTTTAAATTTATGTGGGTAATTCAAGGCAGTAAATGGAAAGTTATCAAGTTTTACAACTATCAAACATTCATGACAAAAGCACTAGGCCTATGCCACTAACTGCAGGAACAGACACAACCTTCATCGATGAAAACAACTTAACAATTAACATATGTACCAATTATGCGAAAAATAATGTTCAACATCGTTTGGGTCTGGTAAACCAGACGGCCTATAAAAACACCAGCTTGTCTGAAATGGTTATTTTGTTAATCGTTAAGCTAACCTTGTTTCCTTGGCACTCTTTTCCCATGGACAAAACTGCAAACGTATTTTCTTGACAAACTGAAGCGATACTTGTTCAAACGCACGTTTCGCCATTTTAAAATCACGAATGTAAAGACGAATCAAGGCTTGGTTTATGTCTATGCTCCCTCATTTACGACAGGGAGCGCTAAAATACGAAAACACACATAGATACAGTATATACAGTATTTACTATCTGAAAACACACAGGTACTGTAACTTAGTTGTGTAACAGTCGTGGATCTCAACGAAAAGCGTGAATATCCTTCTGCATGACTAGAATGTAAAGTATAGCTGCACTTCGTATTAATTCTCTCGATTCGACCCCCCCCCCCTCCCGTTACTGCTGTTCTTGCAAATGAGGTGAGGCACCGTGAATCAACTCGAACGTTACTGCTTCTTTCACCTTCGGCAATCTTACTACGTAATCGTAGGCTACAGTAGCCAAACTTAGGCCTAGCGCCACTGTGCCACTAGGGTCTAGGCTAGATCTATAATAATATTACATTAAACAGGACTAGTCTAGGCCTATCCTATTGTGTTGGTTGATTTGGGTACAACTACAAGGCTAATACATGCTGTGTACAAACCACTTAAGTGTCGTTTTCACTTTGTCATGAATGTAAACATTTTGAAATATTGTAAACAGTTTTGTGCTTTTTTACAGGATAAGCTGATAAGTCATAATGAGGAGATCAGCCGCTCCATCTCAGATTGGCAACGCTGCTAAGAGAGGTAGATTTGTTCCTCCATTCAGAGCATCATTCTCCTCAAGTACCTCACAGCTTCAGGCATCATCCGGTCAACAAGAAGCTGATGAAAACATCACCAAACAGGATACAAATCCAGCTTCACTGGGGAGTCTAAGCGATCCCACCATTACCAAGAGGAACATTCTATCTTTGATCCAAGGAGGACATAACAATACCACAAATGCGAATGAATCTGGAAATGTTGGTGAGACAAGCAAGAAAAATATTCTACTGACTAAAAATGTGGCGTCAGCTTGTAACCGCAACCAAAAAGAAAATGCAGCCGATTTAAGGGAAGATAGGGGATCTGATGAACATGTAATTGATGCTTCTGACAGATCTAACAAAATTGAAAATGATCAGTGTTCTGATGGATGTAAACAGCCAACAGATAAAATTAGTGAAATGACAAATGAAAGAAAGATGTTGCCAATGAAAAGAACATTTAAAGCACCTGTACGAATGAAACAGACTCATAGCACGTCTATGCCTGTGGCTGGTTATGTCAGAGAGGTTGATACAGAGAAAGAAGACGATGCTAACTATTACAGTGTTATGTGGTATGTTTAACGTAAAGCATTTTATTCCCTTGACATGGTTAATGTTGTTTGCTCCCCTCTTTGTTTTCGTTTGGTTTTTAGTACCTATATAATATATACTTATTACAAGTTTGAGTTATAAGTTAAAAGCACCATGCATTGATTTTTGTTTTTATTTGAGTACAACTGTAAAATAGTTATCTGAATTCAACTTTTACTTTTACAAGTTGGACCTATAATTCTTTAAAATGTACTGCTTGATTATGTTTAAATATGTTTCATCACCCTTTCTTTAATTTTCACAGGTGTAAAAGGTCAAAGAAGAAACACAAGAAATGGGAAGGGGATGGTGAGTAGTTTTCAAATCAGATGGTATGCTCCCTACTGCAGGGATATTCTTTTCATTCCGGCTGCAAGCTTACTCTTTAACTCTTATATGAAGGGTTAAAGGTGTGTATTTCCATTATTCTAGGGGGGAAAATGACAGGATTATCTACAGAATATCTGCCTTTAATTTTCTATTATTTATCTTCTTGTTTATTTATATAGATATATCCTTGAAACCTGACACTTATGAAATGTTTACGTAGCTGTCAATTTTTCTGTATGTAGAAAGTCATCAAAGTGCACGTAGAAATATTGCCACTAGAACTGTGAATAAGTGAGTTTAAATATTATGAAAAAAAGGCTGAACTGCAGTAATGACCTCCCTTACTCTGCCCAAAATTTCAAAAAGAAGCATAGTTTTGCCATGCAAAATGATAGGAAGATGTGGCATTGACCTAACACTTGCAAGGCAAAGTGCAACTTAGGCTGCTAGAGCTTGAACAGTATAGAAAATTGTATTCAAGATTATTGGGTGGAGAGCTCAGTAACCCTGGATCTGTCTAATGTGTTATGTTTTACTTTTATATGCATATCTGTAAGAAAAAACAACTTGACATTTGCTTTCATTCTTGAGCTATGATACAGGTATATTAATGGTTACCAAATGGGCAACACTAATGGCAAACTGCAAAAGTAACTGCCATGGATTCAAGCTTTGTCAATTTTCATTGGTCGACTTCTAGTTGAGTTTTGATGAAACTAGTCATTGATTTTCTCTTTCAAGCTGTAATGATCGCAAGAGGAAAATCAGTCTCACTGCTGGATATGGATGGAAAAGAGTAAGTTGTGGACTGGGGTCATGATTATTAGTGACTCATAATCCTTCAAAATATAAATGACTAATTAAAAACTATCATTTAATCATTTTGTAATTACTTGCTTCTTTATCACCTTTCATTTTATGAGTGTTGTGTGTCGATCAGAACGCCCTCTTTTATTCTTTAAAAGCCAGCTTCATATTATTGTCAGATCTTTCACTTGTTAGAAGATGAACTATATTTATATTTGCATATTTTGTTATGGTGGCATTATAGTCTGGTATGAAATTGGAATATATAAATCACAGCAGATTTAGCTATACGTATCTATGCCTGTTTAATGTTAGTGCACTAAATCAGTCATTCAACTCACCCAAGTTACTGAAGTATCCACATTCTCACTTGCAAATATCCATAGGAAATATTCTTCTTTGGGAAGGAAATGTATAAAGGTAGTGCATTCTTTCATTCATGAAAACGCTTTTATGTTTCGGTTAAACAATTTTGCCTAACTGTGATATATGATAACTGAGTGTTCACCTTCATGTACTTATGAATATTAACGTTTTCCTATGAATATTAATATTTTTCCTAGACAGGTGGTGTGGCTTGACCAATCAGGAGCAATATTATATACTAACATTCAAATTTGGAAATTGAAGATGTACAAAACAAATCTACGGCTCTACAAGATGACAAATATACTTAACATTAGTGCGGTTAGAACTGACCAATGGCCTCGACCCTTTCAGAATTTGTTTACTAAATTGTATGTTGTCATTCTACATACCTGAGGAAGGTTTTCAACTATATATAATATTAGGCTTTATCAAACCCAAACCTGTATCTCACATCTAGATATGTTCATGTAGTATATATACTATAACAGACAGGCAGTCTCTCAGATAATTAACAAGGTCCAATTAGAATTCAGTCTGTTTTAACGCATTGTTGCTGCTTGGAAGTTCACCATTTTTGCTATATCTCGGTAGGATCGGAAAGGGTTCTGGATACAAGGTATCAGAAATACAGAACATGGAGGAAGGACAGAGTCTATTCATAGGAGGAAAAGAAATTGAGGTAAATTACCACCAAACTTGTCTTTTCTTTGATATCAAGCTAGTGGATATATAGAATGCAGGCAGCCCTTGATATCAATTGAATTTATGAATATAATTGTTTATGTCTGTATTTGTATTTGTTTGTATAGAGTGTTGCACTCATGACTCAGTATTTGTTTGTATTTCATGTTAGGTCAGGATTTTAACAAAATGCCAAAAATTTACAAGGGAGCACACACATGAACATTTTTAGATTACACGTTTTTTTTTTTTAGATTAACACTTTATACTTGTAATGTAAATATTTGCTCTTATGTTTTAATTATTCCTTTTTATTCTTTGTATTGCTATTTTTAGTTACCTGGTGCAATTTTTTGTATGGTTTGATATCTTTTAGGTATTTAATTCTGTACAGCGCTTTGAGATTTTATTGGAAAGCGCTTTATAAATAGCACATATTATTATGATTACCTTTAATACACTCTTCTTTGGAACAATGATTCTGTGAGAGATTACATCCCCCTCTCTATGATGATATTTATTTCTAGTTAATTCTCACTATTGTTTTCCTGCCATTGTGTTTATTTACAGTTAAAGTATTAACTAATTAACACTATAGATATTATGTTATCATTATGGATAGGTCATGGGCTGGATATCCAGAGATGACTTCAGAGCTGGCAAGTGTTTTCAGAGTGCTGTCACCAATCCAGGGATCTGCTCTAAGCCAAGAAACATACCAGTAACACAGAAAGGATTCACTAACCCTCAAAAGTCTAAAATGATGGTAAGGGCATTTGACTGATAAAATTAATACATACTCTGGTCTCATCGTTGCCCAAGTTTTCATCTTATCTATTATTCCATGATTAGTTATTTGTTTGTTTGCTCAATTGTTGTTACATCCATTAGATTTTTTCTTGTTGCTTCCTTATTTTGTTTTGTTCTATTCTTGCTTCCTTATTTTTCTTTTCTTACATTTGTTTTTTTTTTGGTTAATATGTCTGTTTGTCCATTTGTTCAAGCTATCATACATCTATCAAATATTCTATTTATTGTTCCTTTGTTGCTACCTTGTTTTTTTGTTTATATGTCTTTTTGTTCATTTGTTCAATGTACTGTTCATTCGTTCTCTTGTTGCTCCTTATTTGTTTATTCTTACATTTGTGTTTTTGTTGCTTTGATGTTCATACGTCTGTTTGTTCATATGCCCAGTCTATCGTACATTTATTAAATATTCTATTTATTTGTTCTTTTGTTGCTTGTGATTGTTTTCTGCTAGGTTCCTGTTTGTTCATTCATTGTTCAATCTTTGGTGCATTTACATAAGTATCACTTTTCTTTTTTTGTCCTTGCATTTGTTCATCCAATTTTTCCTTGATATATTTGTTTGTTCATTTGTTTAATCTTTGTTCCATATTCTTATTCTCTCGTTACATCCTCATATTGTTTCTTCCTTTCTTCATATATTTCTTTGTGCTTTCATTTTGTTCATTCTTTCTTTTTTTCTTTGTTTCGTTGTCGCTTATAGATTTCATAAGTTTCATCACTCATTCAACCATTCCTTCAATCTATTCTCCATTCACTTTAAACATCCACCAATTCAATTTTTTCGGCTGTCGATCAAATATGCACTTGTCCCTTCGATTCTCTTTTATAGCTCTGTTAGATGCAAATAGAAAAAACAGCTGACCTCCAAAACCCCTGTCCTTTGCCCCATCAAAATGACCTTTTCAGAGACACACTCAGTACTGACACCAATCTAACCAATTTTTCACAATTAACTCTTGCCTTCTCTGCAGACGACTGGAACGTCACAGAATGTTGCCACGGTAACATGCAAACCGATGTTTGACCCATCGTCACCAAACGCCCTGGTCCTACCTAGACCCTCTTCTTCTCACCAGTGGCAGAATAATAACAGTCAGTCGAGCGTTGTGGATGTTGTCGTCGATCCGTATTTAGTCAGTAAGCTCCGCCCACATCAGAGGGAGGGCGTAGTCTTCATGTACGAATGCACGATGGGGATGAGAGGGTTCTCTGGAAACGGTGTCATTTTGGCGTGAGTACATTTGCAATATTCTCTCTTAAAAAACTTGATCATGATACGTTCCTCTGTAGTGTCGTCGGAATAAACGATTGGACGAAGGGAAGTGCAGATGAATATTCATTTGGATAATTACTGTTGCTAATGACTTTTACAAGAGAAGTAGGAACCATTGCATGTTTGTAACACACACACACAAGAAATACTCTAAGATTTTATGAATTTCATAAATTTTCATTGATACATTTCTTCTGTTATTGTTTCTTGTCAGGGATGATATGGGACTAGGAAAGACTCTACAATGTATCACCTTAATATGGTTAGTAAATCCAGAAGGTACCAAGAGAGAAAACAATTTGTACCTGTTTCAATGACAAATTGTATTTGAATTGCCCAGATTTTAAATCAAGGCAAATTGCTTGTTTGGTTTCCAGGGTTCAGTGTGTTGTGTAGGGGACACAATTGTGTCAGGTCACTAGACTATTTAAATTTGAAGGCACAGCCTTGGCACCACCTAATGTCAAATGTAACTGTAACAGATTGGTATCCTTTAAAAGGGAGAATGTTAAATGATGTAGTTTGGCTTATGTATTGCAGGTCATAGGTCACTGCGTGGTGTGGAGCTTTTTTGGTACATATTGCTGGGAACTTGGGAGTTATACTGTGGCATGAATGATCATTGAATATGGCATTATATGTAATACTGCGTATGGGTGACTAGTACATGTAAAAGCTTTAATTAAGGAATTGAATGAATGAATGGATGGTTGGATGAATGAATGAATGGTCAGATGGATGGATGAATGAATGAATGCATTGATGCATGGATGGATCAACGCATGGATGGATGGATAAATGAATGAGCGCCTGTTGAAAGTTTTTTCTTCTTGACTTTGTGAAATTAAAGAGTGAAGTCCTATCATAATATTTTTAACAAATTTTCTTTTCATAGGACACTCTTTCAACAAGGGCCATACGGTAGCAAGCCAGTTGTAAAGAGGATATTAGTGGTCACTCCAGGCAGCTTAGTGAAGGTATTTTCACAATTTTCTTTTGATTCCCAATTGTCAATTTCATTTGATTTATTCCTGTATAAATATAAAGATATTTATAAAAAGGAGTTATAAAATACAATATAATAATATATACAAAATGTTATAGTTCATACAAAATGTATAAAGTCTATAACAATTCATCTATGGTTTTTCAATTGAATACAAATTGCAGCTCTATAGACAATTGAAACACTTAGATGAATTGTTATAGAATTGTCACAAAGAGAGTAATAGCATATGAAACCTTGTAACTCATATTAACGAGATGGTTAGATAACAGTCTCACCATTGAGCAAATTTGTGACAGATTGTAGATGAAAAATCTTTCTCTGGCCCAGTCTTGGCCATGGCATCATTTCGGAACAGATAATTATTTAGTCAGTTGGGTTGTAATCATCATAAATTATTCTGGATTTACCAAATACTAATTTTTTTTCTTCTTTCATTTTAAATTTGATGATTTGTTCTGATTTAAGAAGTCTGATTTATCAAATCTTACCTGATACTGATTTGTCAAATCTTCTTTCCTAAATTAAAATTTGTTTAAGAACATCTCGTGTCTTTTAACATTTTGTCATATTGCATGCATGAAAAGTTCTTCCATTTATTGTCAGAATTATTCATCCATTCATACCAAAACAAACGAAAAAATCCATAAATGTTGTGTCCTTTCAAGTTATTCCTTAAAATGTCAGCATCATTTGTAGCCAAATTATATATAGTTAATATGCTAGTTATATCCTACTTGAATTTCTACACCATTAAGTTAGTCACAGATGTTGAGGTGGGGGGGAGGGTGGTGGGGGGAGGGGTAGGGGGTGAGGAGTTAAATTAAACAGTCAGTTGACTCACAAAAGTGGAAAATGAAGAGACAGTAAATCAAGAGTAAATAAAGTTTCACAGAAGCTGGCTACTGTTGATTTTTGTAGCAATAGTTTGGAGGGAGAGGGAAGGGTGGGGGAATGGTGGGGATGAGGGGGACGGGTGGGGGATGAGGGGGACGGGTGGGGGATGAGGGGGACAGGAAGGAGAAATAGATGAATTTTAACTTTGAAATCCTTTAAAAACTATTTTGTTTGTATCTTTCCGTAGAACTGGTGTCGAGAATTCAACAAGTGGCTGGGCAAGGAACGGATGAATGTATTTGGAGTTGCAAGCGACAATAAAGTCAAGGTAATCTAGCCATAGGTAGCAGAATTGGATTCAGTTTATATATCTTAAAAATTTACTTTTATGTTTTCATCCAATTAATATTTTGGAGAATATTTCCTCATCTCTTGGTGTACCATTTACAAAGGCAAATGTGTTAATTACATCCACATGAAAGCAAATATTAAAAAAAATGTCAAACTTTTTGTCAATTTTGTTAATCTGACCGTTGTAATTTTCCAACTCCACAATTGTTACTCCAGTCTTGAGATACTGAATTTTTCAAAGACAGATTTTTCAACTTTTTCACGAGAAATTTTGACTTGAAACATGTCATGATAGGAGACTCTGGGCTTCTCACATGTTATCTTGTATTATGAAATGGGCAACCATTCTTTTAATTCTCATAAAGTTCTTGGATTATTTGAAGCAAACTAACCTCTTTTGTGATTTTACTTAAATAAAACCAAAGTTAGGAAACCCCAAAACTGACAAATGCTCTTCTGTCAATGCAGAGTAAAAGTTCTCTGTAGTCTGCTGTTACATACAGCAAATTTTAAAATAACTTAAATGATTAGACTTAAAAATGATTGAGGAATAGTTGTATAAATTAATTTCTGTGTGTAAAAGTAAGTTGGCCTGACGTTTCGATCCTAGCAGGATCTTCTTCAGAGGCTAAATGAGAAGTAACAGTAACAGAAGGGACAAAACACGCACAGAATACAGACCGGTTAATGAGCATGGTGAACAGAAAGAGTGTTCACCAAATAAATTAATTTCTAACGATATTGCTCGAATTAATAAAGTAAAACAAAACCTTGTGATTTGAAGCATCTCCTGGTGGTTGTGGAAATGTTCTCCATTTTCATAATCACTCCTGTTTTTGCTTCCTTGTCAGGAATTTGAAATTTCTACCATCTACCCTGTCATGGTGGTCAGCTACGAGATGATGGTGAGATACGCAGACGACATCAGAAAGATCAAATTTGACCTGATGGTATGCGATGAGGCCCACCGGCTGAAAAACAACACCATCAAAACAACATCTGTGAGTGTCTCTCACTTTACAAAGTCCTTTACAAAGTCCTTTACAAAGCTTTTTTTCGAAAATACGGGAAGTTGAAAAATCAGAGGAAGTTTGGGCTGGAAATATGGGTTGGAAAAAATGACCTTTGGATAATAAAACTTATTTAGATAATAAAGATATATAAAGATGCGGCCCATAGGCTGAAAAACAACACCATCAAAACAACATCTGTGAGTGTCTCTCACTTTACAAAGTCCTTTACAAAGCTTTTTTTCAAAAATATGGGAAGTTGAAAAATCAGAGAGGTTGGAATATGGGTTGGAACAAATGACCTTTAGATAATAAAGATTATTTGGATACAAAAAATATTTGAATAAAGATATTGAATATAGATATTTGATATAGAATATAAAGATATTTGGATAAAAAGTCCCCAGCTGTACCAACTCAGCTGTTCAACCCTGCCTTGATATATGTTTACCGGATCAGTAAACTAGTTACTTTGGTCTCTGGTGAAGTTCAGCCATTGCCAGTAATGTTTGCAATCGAGACGAGTCCCTGACACGATTCACTGTTACGATTCACCGTTCTATTTCTATGGGGCAAAACTTAAAAAACTGGTTAGATTCATTTCATGTTTGAAATCAAGGGATATGTCTGAGTCATGACTTGAAAGAAGACTTCAGTTTAACCGTTTATTTGTGAAGGGTTCTAGTAAGAGCCACAGTACCGTACATAGCATGAACGTACCCAGGACTGACACCAGGGTCTCATTATATTTCTATATTATGAAAAAATTGCATGGAGGAAAGTGCAAAGAAATTTGCCTCATCTTATTAGAAAATATGACAAGCAAATTTTAAATATGAAACTGACTTATTATTTTAGTTTTATCATCATGTTTTATCTTTATGTTAAAACGTTATGTTCTTTAAACTCTGAGTGAATTGCATCTCTCCTTTTCAGATTCTTACCAGTCTTGACATCAAGAAAAGAATTCTCCTGACAGGAACTCCTATTCAGGTAGGAAAAGTAAACATTTTTGGAAAAAGTTAAATTTTTGGGAAATTTCAAATTTTCACTCTGGAAGGGGAAATGTTGAAGATGGGATGCTTTTCTGGGTTATTATAGGCAGAATTGGACCTCATGCAATGGGTTTATAACAATGGGCCTCAGTATAGGGTAGTGTGGTGTATGCCCTATGGTGGCCCAAGTGTTAGGTTTCATTACAATGGGCCTTAGTATAGGACAGTGTAGCTGTTTGCCTATGGTGGCCTACATTAGTTCTCATGATTATCAAAATATGATCCATAATTTTGCTTTTCTGGGTCACAGAGGCTCAAAGTTGGCCAGTGACTTTGTGTTTTATTGCTATCTGCAGTTGTATGTTTCTCTCAGGTTAACATTTTTGACATTTAAATATCTCAAACAGATTGTGAAGTATCCAAGCTCTAAATTTCCTATTCTGTTGAATTTGACTCTTGGTTTCATGGACATTATTCTCTTTACAGAATGACCTACAGGAGTTTTACTCTTTGGCAGAATTTTGCAATCCATCCATTTTAGGTTTGTATTAATCAGTTATTCTGTCTGAAATTCATTGCATGATTTTCGATTTGTGAATACTGGGAAAAAATTGACAGGGAAATTATCAACAAACTTGAAAAGAGCGAAGATAGTTTTTGGCTAGCACAGGATTAAAACTATTGACCTCAGGGATACAACCTCTTTGCTTTACCAACTGAGCAATCTGGCCCTTAGTTTGGTGGTGATTCCTATAAAGCCATCTCTTTGTGGGTGATGCGCTCTACCAACTGAGCAATCTAGCCGTTAGTTTGGTGGTGTTCCTATAACACCATCTCTTTGTGGGTGGTGCTTGTCAGAAGCCGCAATACCTTACATACCTTCTAACCAGGGATCACAACCCAGGTTCATTAGATACAACCCAGAATGCGGCACGGAAGGAAAATTCGTACGTTTATGCATAATCACTAGTAACTGAACAAGGAAACAAACAAAGCAATGTATTATCCTGTTAGATCTGGGAATGGTAAAAGGTCCTCTAAATTTTCTGGAGGCAGGTCGTGGAACAGTCTTCCCCCAAATTTGAAATGCTTGCCAAATGTTAATATTTTTAAACGCAATATGCAAACTTATATATTTTGTTTAGATGTCTGATATTTGTTTGTCTATCTTTCTGCCATCCTTTTTGTGCTTTGGGATGTTTACCGTTTTCTACTGCATAATATTGTATATGTATTTTGTATTGAGGGCTCCTCTGGAAAGCAGTACTTCTGCACTGAGCAGGACTACCCTCATTAAAGAAGATGATAATAAAAAAAAAAAATTATTAGATGGGCGTCTAACTACAGGCTAAATTAATTCACAGGTACGAGCACTTCGTTCCATCGGTTGTACGAGGAGCCGGTGCTTAGATCTCGGCAGCCAGATGCAACAGAGGAGGAAAAGAAGATAGGAGAGACAAGGGCTAACGAGGTAAGAAAGAGGTCATCTTTAATGGGGTTTTGTCCATTTCCTTCTAATAATAGATGATATTTTCATGTATTTGGAATTTTTGATGGTAAAATTGATCACATTGTTGAATATGTTTGGGTATACACACATTAAGTTTAATATGGTGACATAATTAACTTCCAAGAGGTAGTAACTTTTTCTGAGCTTGTGACGATGATGTTTTCATTCAATATACCTTGAATGTTATCATATTTTAAGAAATTCAAAGTATGTAGGAAGTGGGAGAGAATAATTATTGATAGGAAGAATCCTTACTAATTTAGTGTATTCTTGAAGATGGCTATCAGCACAAGGTGTATATGTTGATGTTGTTGTGTTAATATTATAGTCTTTTTAGTACGAGAGTTAAGTCTAGTCGCTCAGCAAACTGTTGCTCAAAAAGTTAGACGACGCAATGTCAGGTTATACATAAATTGTCTCCAGTAAGTAGTATTTTAAGTGTTTATGTAAATAACTGGACTGAATAATGTGCCCATTAGCAGTAAGTAACTCAGTTCACTAACTTCTGGAGCTCAGCTCAAAGCAACTTCATCTCTCTCTCTCTTTCTCTGTAAACAGAGTTGATTCATTTCACACCTTTGCTCTTCAGTTTATCTGCATGGGCCTACCTTCAGGCATGGATCCAGAGGGGGTAGGGGGAGGGTGGGGGGTGGGAAGTGTAAAAGTCCCCTTTTCACCATCACACAAAAATTACAAGTAATTATTAGCACATCCTAGCATCTTACATGTCTAGAAGTCGTTTTTTTTTCTTGGGAAGGACGCCCATGCCCCCTTCATGGGAGTTGGCTACAACAACCTCACAGCCATACCCTCTCCTCTTTCAAATCTTTAATCCATCCCCCCCCCCCTGACCATGCATCCTTCTGTCAGAACTACTAGCAGTTGGTTGCTATTGTTTTAGCTAGGCTAGGTCCATTCTTAAACAATACTTCTCTCAGCTGCACTCTGGAGTATTTATGTTATAGAAATAAGGTAAACACAAACAAAGAGCGTGAGAGGATATGACCTCAAGCGTTACAGGTAGATCAATTGCACGCACCAAGACAGCAACAGGTTAAAAGCTGCAACTCATGGCTAATGGATGCTTTTCTTGGTATGTTGAACTGAGAAGAAATTGAGCCCCTAACTGACAGCTTGGGTTTGAATTTAGCTTTCGTTCTTGTTGTCCTTGAATGTTCAGTAAGAGGCATACACGTCATTGACATAGCGGGCATAGCAGGGAAATAATTTAATGTGTTCAACCAATGTATAGCAGTATTGAAGACTGAACTTTAATATAAAAATAATACTATCGTTCCATGTGTGCAAAAACTGATGCGAATCTTTACGATTGTTAAAGCAGTTTGCCCAATTTTTGCCACATGATGCCGAATAAATTATTCCCTGCATAGGGTAAAACTGTATCAGACAAAACCATTTGTATTTCAAGCATCCAAGTTCCATTGATCATTCAAGCATCCAAGTTACATAAATCATTTAGGCCATTCAAGCATCCAAGTTACATAAATCATTCAAGCATCCAAATTATGTCAATCATTCAATCCATTTAGGTTACATAAATCATTCAAGCGTCCAAGTTACATAAATCATTAAAGCATCCAAGTTACATAAATCATTCAAGCATCCAAGTTACATACATCATTCAAGCATCCAAGTTACATAAATCATTCAAGCATCCAAGTTACATGAATCATTCAAGCATCCAAGTTACATAAATCAATCTAGCCGTTCAAGCATCCAGGTTACATAAATCATTCAAGCATCCAAATTATGTAAATCATTCAATCCATTTAAGTTACATAAATCATTCAAGCATCCAAATTATGTAAATCATTCAATCCATTTAAGTTACATAAATCATTCAAGTATCCAAGTTACATAAATCAATCTAGCCATTCAAGCATCCAGGTTACATAAATCATTCAAGCATCCAAGTAACGTAAATCATTCAAGCACCCAAGTTACATAAATCATT